>CAUYQG010027568.1:0-11485 GCA_963574415.1 Tarsius wallacei
ACTTTGAAGGATTGCGTGCATAAGCTGAAAAATGTTCCCACTTTAATTGAGATAGTAGTTGCACAACTAAATGATGGCATTTGACAGCAAAGTTATACATAGGCATAGTGATGGTGAGATTGCAGCAAAAAGGAGGTGCCCCTTAGGGGGTGTAATGATGATTTACAGTAACAACAGGAGGCTGAGAAAAACAAGTCAACTTTTCATAAACAACAGGCCTCCTGCTGAGTCGGCTTCTCTTTTGTGAACAATGGGCCCCTTACTGAGCCGGCCTTTTTCTCATAAACAACAGGTCCCCAACTGAGAGCTGATGGAAAGCAATCGACTGAGACAATAAGTAGTTTGAAATATTATAGGACTAAATAAGTAGTTTGATAAAGATAGAGATTAGAATATAAAAAATAAAATAGTAAGATAAGAGATGTATACTAGTATTAGGAATAGTTAAGAATATATAGGAATATAAGGATAGAAATAAAATAAATAATCATAAGCATATAGTAGTAGGTAAGCTAAATAAGATATAGAGATAAGGTTTAGCTTTGTAAGATAAGAATATTATGGGCTAATAGTAATAATAATAACAATAGTAATAATAATAATAGTAAATAGGCATAATAATAGCTATAGAAAAGTCTGGAAGAAAAACAAGAGGTTCACAAATGAAGAAAAACACCACCTGCAGTTGAATTGCTAAAGGTCAACTGTCTGGGAAAAGAGATACATGGGCGTCTGGCAGACGACCTGAGATACATTTTATGGGTGCAGAAAACTATATAAGCATGTGAAAATTCAATAAAGATTGGCAGAACCTTGAGTTCTCCCCAGGAAGAGGATTCCTGTCATTTTTGTCCTTCTCTTTTTTGCCGCTTCCCGATTCCACCCGCATCAGACCCTGTTCACCGGAGCTGGCCTCGGGCAATTATCTTTTCTGTTTATTGGCAATAAATATTTGTCTAAGGTGAACATTAAAAACATTGGTTACTGGTGCATTGACTTCATTGATTTAGTATTTATTGAGTGCCAATCTAGGCCTATTGCCATTATCATAAAAATAAAGAAGGACACAATGTTCTTGCTTTTGTGGAGTTTGTATGTGTGTGTGTGTGTGTGTGTGTGTGTGTGTGTGTGTGTGTGTATGAGACCTGTGCTCTTAGAGACATGGAACATGAGAAAAGAGATTGACGACATCTGAGGGCTGAGGAGGAAGATGGTTTTGTAAAGGGCCATCAAAGAAAGCTTAAATCAAATTTGAGCTGAGTTCTGAATTGTGAGAAAAAATTACAAAAGAGAATAGCAGGTGCTGGAACCAGGGAAAACAGCAAATGTCCTTAGAATATTTAAGCAAAAAAAAAAAAAAAAAAAAAAAATTTGCTAGAATACAAAAAACAGAAGAAGAGCTCAAAGTCATGATGAGGATCTTGCATTTTATTCTAATTGCAAGGGAAAATGATTGAAGAGGGCTAACTAGAGGAATAATATAATCTGATAAAAATGAAGAACAAATTTCTAAACACTGAAGATTTAAACTTTGTATTTTAGTATTGTAGTAAAGAATTGACAGTAACATTGAAGAAAGAAGGTGGAGCAACAATTTTATCCATCTTCTCTTCCATTTGCCCTTTTGCTTTTAGAGGGCCCATGATTTGACTTCATGTTTCTGTTACGGCAGCATCAAGCCTACGTGGAGTCCCTGTGGCCTGGTGGTTTTCCTGCATATGTCTGTTAGTCTGTTGCCAGGTGGCAATTTAAATAAACACAGTGCATTAGTTCAATCAATGAAGCATTTACTATCTTACTAGGAGGAGGTGGATATCTAGGGAATTTAATGAATTGTAGAGTTATTCACTGACAGCTGTGGATAGAATGGAAATCCAGACACAGACCAGAAAAGTGACAGTTCTTTGCACAGGAGTCCCTGGAATCACAGCACATGAACTTCCCCTGCAGCTCATGTTCCTTGGCAATAACATGTGCTCTCAGGCATGTTGGCAGAGACCGTGTGGCCATCTGTCCTAGAGCAATGGGTTTCTGTGGTGTCCTGTCATTCAGTTAAAATGGCTTACAGATCAAAAGAAAAGATAAAATGCCTCAGCATTCCCTGACTCTTCATCTAAAGAAGGAATGATATCTGGCTGACTTGTAGACAGAATACAAGGCACCACTTTCCTGAGATTGCCTGGAAGCAGCAATCTGGAAAACTAAATCCAGATCTTAGGTTCAGAACATTTGATTTGTAGTTACTACATTTTCATGATTATTTACCAAACTGTCAAACTATTGGTAATGTCTATTTGAGGATATTTGCTTATCTATCTTATGTGAAATGCAATTTTTTTTGGCCTGTGTTTTACAGCACTGGGAGATAGAAAAATATTGTCACTCTAAGTATGAGATATTAAAAGCTTAAACCTAATAGACTAGTCTTTCTTTTTTAGTCCTTACGTATGATTCCAGGAATTTGGGTAGTTACTCTAACATTGAAAGTCCATTCACAAATATTTTAGCTAACCATCTTTCTCTTAAGATGGGAAAGAGGCAAGTTTGATTACCCTACACCTTTCTGCAGGTTTAGAACCTGATGCTTAGACAGATCTTCTGAGAATCTCACCAAAATATATTAGATGAATTGTTTGCAAGAGAAATAACTTTACTTTGATAAAGTATCTTGTAATACCTACCTACTATATAGGAGCATGGAGCATATATTCAAATGTGCTGGATGAGACTTTGTTTCTTTATCTCACGGAGCATATATTCCTCTTGGAGAGACATGGTATATAACCAAGTGTGGCAAAATTTAAATTGGGAAATGAAGTATTAGAGGTATAATCTAACAGGTGGTTAGAACATTTGTATAAGATAGAGAATGTCATATTAAAATCTAGGCTTTATTCTCTGGTGTTTTGGAACTATTGACGAATTTTAAGTTAGAAAATGATCTTAGTTGTGCTTTAGAAAGATTATTTTGGCAGCATGTGTAAAATATATGCACAGTTATCCCTCAGTATCTGTGGAGAATTGGTTCCAGAACACTCCCCACGCATACCAAAGTCAATAGATACTCAAGTCCCTGATATAAAGGTAGTATTTGCATTTAACCTATGCACACTCTCCCATATATTTTATATTATGTCTAGATTACTTACAATACCTAATACAATGTAAATGTTGTATAAATTGTTGTTATGCTGTATTCTTTTAAATTTGTATTTTTGCTGTTATATTATTATCTTTCATCATTTTTTTCCAAATATTTTTGTTCTGTAGTTGGTTGAATCCATGGATGCAGAAACCACAAATAGGGAGGGTTGAGTGCATATTAGAAAAGGATGATATTGAATACAGAGAGGCAAAGCTACTTGATAAATTTACCAAGTCAGAGAGAAATCCAGGTCTAGTTTCTGGAGCTCAGAAATCTCAGCCGATCGCTTATTCTACCATGGTATGTTTTTCCTCTATTTCATATAGAAATTATGTATGTTAGTATTGAATGGAAAGTGACCCCTAGAATTAACTAGCATTCAGTTAATGGTACTAGAATAGCTGAATGGCTGTCTGGAGAAATAAAATAAATTGGATCACAACCTCACAACTTACACCAAAAAATTTACGGATAGATCATAGACTTATCGTGAAAAACCGAAATCAAGTTTTTAGAAGAGTCTATGGAAGAATTATATATATGTAAATACAAACAACTATCTTATGTGAAATATATATGCATATAAAGTATTGTATATGTGAAAATTTATATATGAAGATAAAATCCCAATTAAAAGGAAAAAAGATTGATAAATTCAACTAGATTGTCATCATCTACATGTAAAATGCACCATAAACAGAAGTCAAATGACAAATAAAAAAATTTGCAAGAACTAATATGTTTAACATTGATTTTCTAATAAAAATCTCCAATAATCCAATAGGAAAAAATGAGCAAAAGACATACAAAGAAAGTTCACAGAAAAAAATATAAATGCTTAAACATATGAAAATATGCTCAACTTCACTCGTAATATAAGAAATGCAAACCCAAACTATTTCGAGATACCAGTTTCACATGCTAGTTTGGCATGCATATCACTGTTGGCAAGATGTTGGGGGAATAGGCACTCTTGGATGTTTTGGATCAGAATATAAATTGCTATAATCTCTTGAGGGGATATTTGAAAATAGCTATCAAAATAACAAACAAAAAATAGCAAAATGTCATTTGAACCAGCAATTCTACTTCTAAGAATTTATTAAGGACATGCCTTGTTGACCGAGCATGGTGGCTCACACCTGTAATCCCTGCACTTTGGAAGACTGAGGTGGGAGTATCACTTGATCTCAGGAGTTAGAGACCAACCTAGGCAACATAGCAAGACCTTGTCTCTACAAAATATCAAATAATTAACTAGGTGTGGTAGCACATGCCTGTAGTCTCAGCTACTTAGGTTGCTGAGGCAAGAAGATTACTTGAGCCCAGGAATTGGAGGCTATGGTAAACTGTGATTGTGCCATTGCTCTCCTGCCTGAGTGACAGAATGAACCCCAAACATTTTTCTAAAGCTATAGTTTGTATATGTGAAATGATACATCTAAGTTTATAGAGGACACTACTTCTTTTTAAAGTAGTAAAATATTAGAAACAAGCTAAATATTCATCACTGGGAGTAATCAAATTGTAGACTATTCCATAATGAGAACTTGCAACAATATAAAGTAATGAGATGATCTTTTTATGGCCTGATGTAAAAAGGCCTTCATATTAATCATGAAAATCAAGGTGCAAACAGGTGCATTGGTACCCTAATAATTGTATAATATAGGATAAAAAAGAAAGAGTAAATGTTTGTATACCCATGTATACTAGGAATTGATTATTTATATATGCATGAAATACCTCTGTAACAATATAAAATAAAGTGGTAACATTTTTTCACTCAGAATAAGGAAACTGGGTGTCTGGAATTTAAAAGAGATAATTTTCACTGTATACTTTTTGTGACTTTTGCATTTTGTGCCACCTGAATGCATAGCCTATGGAAAAATAATATTGAAGAGAAAAACAATCAACCCCTAGAAGCCAAAGTTAATAATCCACAATAAGGGAATATAGACTGTAAGAAATTATTCAGGACTTTTCCCCCATTTAATTTCTTATCTGTTATCATTCCTTTTAACAGATGAGAAAATTTCATTGTAGAGATAAGTAACTTTTCTAAAATCACACAGCAAGGAAGTAGAATTTAGATCTGGCTTTATAGCTCATTAATTTAGTCTTGTTTGCATTTTGGTTTCCAATTCTTTGCTCATTTCAATAAAGTTTTTCTTTATTTTAATGAAAGGGACATTACCATGATATGTTGATGCCTACTTCTATCTTGCACCGAGCATTTCTGTTATTATTTTTCCATTTTAGAGTTTTAGGAAGTTTGAGGTTGAGTTCAAAAGTACCTTGAAGCACAAAGAAGAGAAACAAAGTCTGAGCGTACAGTTCACTTCCCCAAAATTAGACTTCAGATTGCCATTCAGCAATAGGTACAACTGGCAACTCTACCTTATAGCAACTTGAAAAATATAATAAATCACTCATCCTTGTTTGAAAGGTCGCTTTATTAGAGAATGCATGAGGTGGTAATGTCTGGGAAATACTCAGAAGGGTACCAGAAGAGCTGCTTTTGTCTATGCACCCTGTGGACATTATGTTTATTGAGTTCTATTTTACTTTCAAGGAGAAAATCGGGCCTGGTAATTATGTGTCTCTTACTTGTCAGTTCCTAAGGGATCCTCTGACAGATAGGGTGCCAATTATATCGACAGATCCTGCTCCTTGAATTCCACAGTGACATGGCTTAGCCTTGCCCTCTCCCACCTGCTAAGAGCAGATTATTAAAGTAGGTAGAGAGACATCACCAGGAAAGGGATACAGCCAACAAGGTAGAGGGGCCAAGTTTTCTTTTAATCATAACTCTCCCTCCAACTGAGCAAGTTCCAAGGATGAGACTCATGTAAAACAAGAAGTCTCAGAAGCACAAAGATGTAAGAACACAGAGAAAGCAGAAAGAGTCCATGCTGGTCTCACTGAAATGAGATTGGCTGTGAGGCAAGCCTCCAATTCATGGTTTGGTTTTGTTGTTGTTTGATTAAAAAAATAAGGTGGGATTTTTAGCAGGATTAATTAAAGTCTGTGTTTAAGTATAAAAGGAGCTGAAGGATCTGATGCAGTTTTTGTCCCTCATAATTAGAGGCACTCATGATATTCACTTAGCTAAACAACTGTGCCAGAGTCAAAATAGCTACAAGAGATTATTTTCTTCTTTGAAAAAGCAAACATTAAATTTAGAGTTAATATTCAGTGTTAGTGAAGAGAAAATGGGCAGCTTTATACCTGTTAGTGTGTGTTGAATTAGTGTAGTCCTTCCAAATAGTTTTAACAATGTTTCAGATAGTGTTAAAATGTTAATATATGCTCAATCAACTTCCACATCAAGTTATTTCTCTTAAGGAAATCGTTACCCAAACATGTACAAATATATGTACAAGAATTTTCATGGCAGCTCTGTTTATAATATTAAAAATCTGTGAGCCATCTGCATGATCAAAAAAGGACTGAGTAAACAAATATTCAGCTATTAAGATTATAATGTCAATCTATGTTTATTCATATGGGAAGATGTTCACGTTTTATGTGACATAGTTTCAAGACCATATTTTATTTTGCACATATGATATATATATAATACATGTATAATGCAAAAATATACAATAAAGTGTTCTCAGCAATTCTTTTTGTGTGATGAGCCTAATATTGCCTTTATTTTGGTACTTTTTGTTTACATTTTCTGTTTTTTCCACTACAAACATTAATTACTGGTGAGATTTTTTAAAAAAAGAAAATAATTGTTAAGGAATCTACCACTCAAAGCATTCAATCTGAATTTTAAATTGAAATAACAATAAAAACAGATAATATGATATGCTCTAATAAATAAAACAAGTGTACTGGTATTCTGTGTATAGAATGTTTGAAGAGTGACAGTCAGTTTGGTTTACCTATAATATATTTCACAAGTAAGTGATTAAAGGAGAGGTAGATTTGGGTCAGTATATAGAGACCTTGAATCCTAAGCAAAGCCTACACTCTGTTCAATAGTCCTTTAACAAGTTGAAGAGTCTGTACCATTTGAATAGGGTAACAAAAAGATTGATTTGGGCCATATGACAATATGGCCATATCTCATAAGATGAACTGGAGGAAGAAGAGAACTATTTTTAAATGTCTTGATTAATCACCATACATTTGTCAGTAGCAAATTACTCCTTCTCATTCATGTTTATAATACTCACTACTATCATTTTTCATCAAGTTGCTGTCCATTCAGTGTTGCATTGACAAGAGTCATATGCTCATTTGTGAAGGGAAAAGCAAGGAAGGTCAGATGTTAAAATTTCAACAACACTATTTGTGTCTCATGTAGCTTTCGCATCATTACTGTATAATTAGGTCCAAGTAACTTATTTCTATACTGCATAAACACTATTATTTTCTAGAATCAGAATGTCTGGTTCTGAGTCCTTTCCCATCACTGATTAGATGTGTGCCTTGGAACAAGTTGCTTATACTTTCTTCTCCTTAATTTACTTATGTATTGAATAGAAAACATTACAGAACCTGCTGCATAGGGCAGCTGTGAGGATTAAATTTAATAATACCAGTAAAGTGCCTAGAACAATGGCTGGTTCATAGACTTCAACACATATTGAAGATATTATTTTTTTCTACTTTGTGAAAAAAAAACCAAGATTCTGTGTTATATGTGGATTTGAATCTGTGTAGTTTGCAAATCTGCAAGAAGAGAACCAGACCCAGTGGTCTGCACTTGTTTGTTTGTTTGCTTACTTGCTTCTTTTGGCTAAGCAAGAGAATCTATATGATATGTAGAGCAGAAAGTAAATTACTCCAAAGCTAGGGAATTCATTTCACAGTTTAAATGAGAAAATTTAATTTTTATAGAACACATTTTGTACTTTAAGCGCACAAACACAATTTCCAATAACAAAATAGTTTATAAATTTAAGTTGTTAAATTATTTTATTTATAAATTTTTCCTCTTACTATGAGGAATATAGGGAAAGAATCTCATAAATGAGCTTAGAGAGTTTGTATAGTCTAATCATGTAAAACTTGTCTTACCTTATTTTTTGTTTATATGGTATTGAACACTGAAAATGGAAACTGAAATATAAATAGCAAATAAAATTTGATTTCCACCTTTAATTCAGGGTTAGAAATATACTTTAAATTTCATAGGTCTTACTATTTGTTGAATTATACTGTATTTCATTATTTAAAATGAATCAAAGATATTAAATTTCGATATTTCTAATTTACACATCCCATTTATAAAATGTGGACCCTAAACTGTGTGATCTTTCAGGACATATTCACGTTTGAGGTTCTGTAACTGTAAACATGTGGCTGGGAGTCAATACTCTGGGGTAAGTGCTCACTAGAGGATAACTTTCATAGGATGAAATGGTGAGTGGTTTGGTTTCAACTTGTGTGGGCATGCAATTTCATTTTCAAATGATTTTAGTTTATTTTATTTTTGAAAGCAAGATTTATTGAGAGGACAGAAAAGCTCCCACAGTGGGAGGGGACCCGAGGCGGTTGCCCTCAAATGATTTTAAAGTTTATTTATCCAACTAATATCTAAGAGTACCTACTAAATGCCAGGCATTGTTCAAAGCACAAGATTTAAGTTTAATTTAATCAGGCAAGATGCTTGGTTTCATAGAGCTTGCATTCTACTTTAGAAGACAGAGGATATAGGAGAAAAATAAACATACAAGATTTTTAGGTAGTGTTAAGTTCTGAGGATAGAATGAAATGAGATACTGTGGCAACCAGGAATTGTGAAGACTGTGTTAGATTGAATTATCAGGGAAATTCTCAGTGAGAAGCTGACATTTGAGCTGTACCTAATCCCAGAGACCTCCATCCAGGTTCTTTGTCAAAAAGGCCAAGATATTCAACTACGACTTTGGGTTTCTTTTGTTTGCTTATTATTTTAAATAAATCTTGTATTTTAGAATAGTTTTAGATTTACAGAAAAATTGTGAATATAGAGTTCCCACATATTTTACCAGTTCCTCCTGTTGCTAACATCTTACATTAATGATACATTTGTCACAATTAATGAACTGATATTGACCCATTATTATTTATTAAAGTCCACACTTTACTCCTTAATTTTTGCCTTGTGTCCTTTATCTGCTCCAAGATTTCATCTAGGATATCACATTACATTCTGTTGTTATGTCTCCTTACGGACATCTTGGCTGTGACAGTTCCTCAGACTTTCCTTGTTTTTAATAACCTTACCAATTTTATGGAGAACTGGTCAGGTATTTTGTTGAATGGCCCTCATTTAGGATTTGTCTGATGATTTTTTTTTTTATTTTTATGATTAGACTGAAGTTACATGTTTTGGGGAGGAGGGTCACCAAGGTAAAATGCCATTCTCATTACATCATATCAAGGATCCAGGCAAGCAACATGAACTGTCACTGTTAATCTTACCCTGATCACCTGACTGAGCTAGTGTGTGTCAGTTTTCTCCACCGTAAAGTTTATAAATAAACTGTAATGAGGGAAGAAAAAAGAGGAGTCTGGAGCTAAGCCCCTAGAAAGTTTGCGTGATAAGAACAGTAGTGGTGGAAGATGGCTCATTTACTGGCAGTGGATGAAGGAATTTAGAAAAAAAGGGATATGGGACTGTGTCCTTCCTTAACTTCAGCATATAAAGATATTCTCCAATATTTCAGGTACACATTTAAAATTTTACCATTAGAGTTTTATTTTCCCACATAAGTTTGGTGTGATTGGGAAGATTATTTTCATGCATATAACCAAAGGTCTCAGAACATTCTGTGGAAGAGTACGCATCTTTCCACGGATCTGTATTGTCATCTCATTCATTTATCAAGCTCTCTTATGTGTATGGATCTGGCTCTAGCGTCTCTATTCTTTCTTCTTAGTTTATGTCTGTATCCCTGTGCTGACTCCACATTGTTTAATGATGATAGTTTTATAATGATATTTGATTAGACATATTTCTGACTTGTTTCTCAAAATTGCTGGGATTATGTCTGGAATGCTCTTGTCTTCTAGGTGATCAAATTTCATAAAAAACTCTATTGGGAATTTATTCTGAATTACATTAAATTTGTAGATTAATCAAAATAATATTAGGTGATTATATCTGTGAACTTAGTAACATTTCAAATTCTTCATATTCATTAGAATGTTCATTCATTTATTCATGTTATATATTCATTTATTCATATATATATACAATTTTAAGACATCTCTCCAAAATCCAGGAGATAATAAGGGGCCCACACCTAGGCTGGTATCTGGGCCTTGTTTGCCTGCATCTTTGGGGTTATACATACAAATATAAAAAAATATATACATATAATATATATATTATATATTTGACCTTTTCCTTGAGAATATACCCCTTCAGTTCTAGCTTTGTAGGGAGAAGTTCTGGTTCTTACTTTGCCTTACCTGGTCTCAAGACCTTTTCTCTTCTCAAGTCCCTTTGTTCTTGTGTTTGCTATTGCTCTCACCTCCATCCCTAGCAGAACTATTAGTTTCCCACTTACAGCCTGGTTTTCAGTATCATCTTTATTTAACCTCGAAGTTGTGCTCTATCATTTTTGTTCTTATTCCTTAAAAAAAATATTGAAAAAAATATCTGCCTTATATTTTCTAGCTCTTTAAGCTGCTTTGTGTTAGTTAGCCATAGAGCTAAAAATGGAAGTTTTTGTACTTGCTCTTTCTTCTTAAAAATGGACAAGTAAAAAAGTTTATCTGAAAACCAAAATATACCATATTATATTATAAAACAATTTCAAACTGTAGCAGCACCTATATTCATTGAAACAGTTTTGACTTCTATAAAAATAGCCCATCTTCCTACAACACTTTACATATTAACATATGTTGATCAAATATTTGATATGGCTAGCAATCTCATTTCTACTTTGTAAAGCACATATTGCACAGAGTCCAATCACATATAGTCATTTAGGCAAGTAGTCATTTTCTCAAATGATAGAATGATATGCACGTATAAACAAAAGCATGGATTTTTAAATACATGAACACCAGTCACACTGTATTTTTAAAACTTTTAATTTTGAAGATGTGGGGTACAATTCATGTTTAGGTATGCTCATTATGCAGGTACTCTTATTGATGAGGTGTGGGTCCCCCCCCCACCCCCAGCAGTTTCCCACTACAGCCAATCTTGCCCTCCCCCGCCCCGCCCCCACCACTGGCAGTTTCCAACTACTGCCAATCCCTTTCTTATAGTATTATCACATTGTATTTTATGAATAAAAGCGATTTTCTCTTTTGCACTGTTGCATGATGCTGATTAAATATCAGTGGAACATGATTTGTTAAATTATTTTTTGGACT
>CAUYQG010027569.1:0-14806 GCA_963574415.1 Tarsius wallacei
GCGTGCGCCTGTAGTTCCAGCTACTTGGAAGGCTGAGGCGGAAGGATTGCCGGAGCCCAGCAGGTCGAGGCTGCGGTGGCCGGGAGCGGCCACTGCACTCCAGTCTGGGCGACAGAGTGAGACTCCAACTCAAAAAAAAAACAACAAAAAACAAAGGCAACGTGATGATTCTTCAAGGGCACAGAGCTTCAGACAAAGAAAGGGGGTGGCACTGGGGGAAGAGCTACTGTCTACCCAGGATGCCCTAGTGTGGCTTGGGCCTCTAATGTGGTTGATGTTGGTGCCATACCTGTTGTTAAATATGTTGAATGTCAAACCCAGGTGGGTGAATTTAGTCATCCTGTGGCACTCAAAGTTTTGGGGTCTCTGAAGTCAGTACCACTGGAAGCAAAATAAAATCATCTACCAAATATGAATAATGCTAGTTTAAGTCTTAATGGTTTAGTAAATTTGTATTTTTAAATTCGTTCAGGTTTATAGCTGTATAAGAGTTATGAACATAGGTAAGTTTCCCCACCTACTTCCTTTTTTTCTTCCTCGACCACATGACCACCCACCCCCTTGAATACCCTTCGAAGGAGATTATTTGCCAGGTACTAGAACCTTTCTGGTGGTGCAGAGTTTGGAAAATGTGTAGAGAGAGAAAAAGGACGGGAGAAGTGGAGCGAGGGTAAGTGAAGAGAAGCCAAGCTTAAGTCCTAGGCAGCCATGTGCAATCTGTCCATGTACTATAATGAAGAGCTGGGACAGAGGGAGGAAGAGAGAGAGATAACAAGGAGGAGAAGCCACAGAGGCTGGGTGTGGAGAGAAGGATCTTGGGTGGCTGATGAGTGAGAGGCTTCTGAGCAGTATGAGAGTACATGAGAACTAGAGGGCGCAGGAAAAGGTTTTTGAGAAATATTGCTATGGGATATGAACTGGATGCCGTGTAATGGCCTTTAAGAAGCAAAAGCAAAAATTGAAATCCTTTTTAGATGCTCATTTGCACTCAAATCATCTGCTTCTGCCAATCCTATTCAGTGCAGAGGTTGAGCTATGGGGCTTCTAGTTTTTATTTGGAACACAAGCATAAGGAATTTATACTCAGTCTTACATTGCTATTATTTAATATGATCATAAAAGTATTTTAGGGGTCAAAAAATATCTTTTCCCTTAAATGTTGATTACACAGTACTTCAACTGAGTTTCAAGTTGTAGGTTCTGTTGGAAGAAACTCTGTGCTGCAGTGCTGAGACATGGTTTCCATGGTTTACCTGGGACGGCGATGGTCCACTCTTCACATTTGAAGCACTCGCTCACTGCAGAGGGCACACCCAGCCCAGCGATGTTCATGGCTGCCACTTGGAACTGATACACCATGTTTTCCTTCAAGTTGCTAATCTACAACATTGACAACATATCACAGATAGTGAATGTTTCAGGCTTGTTTGTTTTTTCAAGTTGTTCAACATTTTATTTATTTACCCTTCATGTTACACACACCGTAGGATGACCCTCAGTGAGTCACACTCTTCTGTAATCTCCCATGGGTGTGGCTGAAACCCTGACAGGATTGTAGCCAACAGAATATGGCAAAGGCATTGGAATACCAATTGTGTCACCTCATAGGGCAAAGGATAAGGGATAGTATAGATGCAATTAAGGTCCTAATCAACTGATTTGGGGTTCATCAAAAGGGAAATTATCCTGGATGGGCTTGACTTCATCAAGCAAGAACTCTTAACATGGAGTTGTCCTAATGGCCTTGAAGAAGCAGATGCCACGTTGTGGGCTGCCTGGCCACTCACATTTGGAGAAGAGCAGCATCTAGGAGTTGAGGCCTCAGCCCCACACAGCTGCAAGGAATTGAGTTCTGCCAACAAACTAAATGAGCTTGGAAGAGGAACTCAACCTCTAGATGAGAATGTGGCCCAGCCAGCACCTAGATCGCAGCCCTGTGAGATCCTCAGCAGAGGACCCAGTGATGCCATGCCCAGATTCCTGAGTCATGCACACCGTCAGATAATGTGTGGGTTGTTTCAAGCTACAAAGTTTGTGGTAATTTGTTATGAAGCAATAGAAAATGAAATGAGTCTAAGCTAGGAACCAACATATTCAAATTCTTGTCATGTTTCTGCTCTTTACAGAGTGACTTGATATTTTCTTTTTTGTTTGTCTGTTTTTTGAAAGACACTGTCTTGCTCTGTCACCCAGGCTGGAACGCTGTGGCATGATCACAGCTCATTGCAGACTTGAATTGGGTTCAAGTGATCCTCCTGCCTCAGCCTCCCGAGTAGCTAGGACTACAGGCATGTGCCACCATGCCCAGCTAATTTTTTAATTTTTTGTAGAGACAAAAATCTTGCTATGTTGCCCAGGCTGGTCTTGATCTCCTGGCCTCAAGCAATCCTCTCACTCTGGCTTCCCAAAGTGTTGGAATTATAGGCATGAGCCACTGCACCTGGCCTTGACTTAATATTTTCTATATCCCCCAGTAGGAGCTGAGTTGCTGTGACAGTAAAGATATGTGATAAAAATAATTAATGTTAAAACATTTTCAAAATAGAAGTGATGGAATATATTAGTCTAAAAAAAGAAGCAAACTATAAAATATGCAAAATGTGACCTATAAGAAATGGAAAATAGAGCAACAAAAAATATATATGATTAACAGAAAATCAGATGCAAAAGAAGAGAGATTTGTAAGCTGATGGAAAGTCAAAAGAAATTATGTAGACCATAATGTAGAAAGACATAAAAATGGGAAAAGAGGTAAAAGTGATTAATAGACATGGAAGATGGAGTGAGAATGTCAAACATATATTTAATTAGAGTTTAGGGAAAAAGGCTGAGAGAGAAAGGGGTAGCAACACTATTCTAGGAGATACAGAATTTTCTAGAAAGATCTTCCTGAAAAATCCAATCCACAGATTGAAAAATCTTTCTCCCCTCAAATCCCAGGCAGATACATTTTTAAAAAATCTAGACACATAATATTTTAACAGTAACACACCAAAGATAAAGTGAAAATATTAAAAGCTGTCTAAGAAAAAAAATATATTACCCTCACATGAGCAAACAGACTATAAGTTTACATGCCAGCGGCAATAATAAGCCAGAAGATAGTGGAATTATATCTTCAAAGCACTAAAAGAAAACATCTACCATTACAGGATGTCTTACCCCAAAAAATTTTTTGAAGGATGATTTTTAAAAAAGGTATTTTCAGAAGAACAAAAGTAGTTTGCCCTCAGAATATCCTCACTAACTTTCGGCAAAAGAAAAGTGATCTCAGATGGAAGGGCAAAGAGGAGAAATTAAAAGCAAATAAAATTGTAAATATGTGGACAAATTGAATCTATAAAACAATAATCACAGTGCTGTTTGGATTTTAAAAATAATTAAAACACAGACACATGCACATACACAATAGCATACAAGTTGAGAAGAGGGTAAGGGCTAAAGTATTCCAAGGCTCTTATGTTTTGAGACAAGGGTAAAACAAATGAAATAACTTCAGACTTTTAAGTTTGCTCAGTCACCAAAAACAAAGAAGCACAGAATTTATCACTTTTAAGGTAGTGTAGGAGGAAAAGTTAAATCACTCAAAAACAATCAAAGAAGGACAGAAAATAAAACACAACAGGAAGGACAAACAGAAATTACAAAATAAGATGATGATTAAATGTTTAAAAAATAATCAGTAATAACATTAAATCCTCCTAAAATGACAAAGACTGTCAGGTAGAAAAAAAGAAAATCCAACTCTATTCTATTTTTTAAGAAACATACACAAAGCATAAAGTTACAGAAAGATGGAAAGTTAAAGGATGGAAAGTTACATACCATGCAAACACCAACCAAAAGAAAACCAGTGTAGCTATAGTAATAACAGGCAATATAGACTGTAAGGCAAAATGTATTATTAGTGATAAAAAGTTACTTTGTATTCATCTAATAATATCAATACAAAATATATAAAGCAACGTTTTAAATGGGTGCATTTTATGGTATGTGAATTATCTTTGTAAAGTGAAATTATCCCACAATTTTCCCTTCCTGTAGTGTTCTTGCCAAATATTGGCATCAAATTAATTCTAGTCTCAGGACGATCTCATTCATGAACATAGAAGCAAAAGTCCTAAATGATACTTAACAAACAAAATCCAGAATATATGAAGAGTATACATAACGGTCAACTTGGATTTATTCCAAGAATGTGAGGGTTTTTTTTTTAACATTAGACAATAACTGCAATGTATCAAATTAAAATTAAAGAAAGAAATCATATAATCATCTCAAGAGACTCAGAAAAAATTTATAATTTTAATTAACTCTTGACAAACTGGGAATAGAAGGAAACTTTCTTAAATTAATAATAGATGTCAATAAAACACCTATAACAAATAAACTTAATGGTGAAATGTTGAAACTTTTTCTTTAAGATGAAAATCAAATCGAGAATGACCAACATCACTACTTTTATTCAATGTTGTGCTAAATATTTTAGGTAGAAAGTAAGGTAACAAAATGAAAGATATTTAACATTTTGAGAATATAAAATTCGGAAATAAAAAAATAAACTGTCATCAATTGCAGATGATATGACTATATAGAGAGAGACTCTAAAGGAACTTATAATAACATATTAAAATTATAAGGAAATTTAGCATATAATTGTTATGTATAAGGAAACAACCATATACATAACAATTATATACAAAATCAATAAACAAAAATTAGTTATATTTCTTTGTACAGCAACAAAAAATGATATAAAAATATACTATCTATACTACGATACCAAACATATACAGTACCTATAAATAAATATCAAATGATATGCAAACCTTTGTAGAGAATTATAAGGCTATAATGAGAGACTTTAAAGAAAACAAAATAAATGGAGAGACATATCATGTTCATGGATTAGAAGACTCAATATTTTTAAGATATCAATCATTCCTCAATCTATAAATTTCTTCTTTATAGATCCAATGCAATCCAAATCAGAATTCTAATGGGTTAGTTTAATTTAATTTTTTTATCATTGGTTTTTGTTTTGTCTTATTTTTTTGGTAGAACTTGGTAACCTAATTCTACAATTTACATCAAAATGCAAAGGACTGAGAACAACCCTGGAAAAAGAAGAATAAACTGGAAGAACCTGATTTACCAGTCATCAAATTTACTATAAAGCTACAATATTTAAATTACTGTGGTATTTACCCAGTGTCAGACACACAGACCAGTGGAAATGCATAGGAAGCACAGACACAGACTCATGCACATAGGAAAAGGGTGATGTATGTTCCCGATAACCTAGCAGAACAGCAGGAAAGGACAAACTTTTCAGTAGATGATACTGCGACAGCTATGTCTCCATTTGAGGAAGGGGGATTAATTTTGACCCTTACCTCATAGAATATATAAAATTAAAGTTGAATTAATGACTTAAATGTAAGTGGAAAAATTGGAAAGGTTTTTAGAACATAATCTACTAAAATATCTCCATGGCCCTGGAATATAGAAAGCATTCTTAAAAGGGGCACAAAAATCACTAATGACAAAACAAATGTTGGTAAATCTCACTATAATAAATTTGACATTAAAATTAACACGGTCACCTTAAAGAGAGGAAAAACAAGAGGTTGAGTGGGAAAGATACATACAACTTACAGAGCTGCAAAGGATTTATATTCGTAATATACAAAGAACTTTGCAAGTCAATAAGAAGGCCGTTAGTAAAATAAGCAAGAACCTTGAACAGGCATGTTATAAAAGAGGATTATTAAAATTGAATGCATACATAGGAAAAGATGTCCAATTTCATCTGACACACAGATTGTCAAAGCTGAAAATGTGTAACTATACCAACTGTAGGCAAGGATGTAGAACAATGGAAATTCTCATACACTTCAGAAAACAGTATGGAATTATCTAGTAAAGTGGAAGATAAACAGGTTCTATGAACCCAACAATTTCATTTTTTAGGTAATAACCTAGATAAACTGGTGCACATATGTGCCAGCAGATGTGTACAAAAATGTTCAGAGCTACATTGTTTGATATATCTAAAAATGCAAAAATGTCCAAATAGCAATCAATAATTGAATGGAAGAGTATCTTGTGATATGGCCACATAATGGTTACTCCACTCTCTTTATTAGAGAATGGTCTAGCTACATGCAACAACATGGAAGACTCTTAAAAGTACAATTTCACTTTATGCACTCTCAGTATACGTGCGATATTTCATAAATGTCAAATGTTAAATTATAAGAGTGTGGCGTTGAGTTGGGAAAAACATAATTCCCATGGCCTAGCCCTGCTCTGAACCCTTATGGCACTGGGTTCTGTGAGTGTTAGGAGGTGATACCTTCCCTCTAAAGCATGAAGGCATCAGCTAAGGCAACTCCCCTGTGCCCTGACTTGAGCAGTGGAGACACCCTCCCCCAACCCCCGTAGAAGTGAACACATGTGAAGCCTCCCTTTGTGGCCATCAAGCTACTATAACAGGGAACACTTCACAGGTGGAGAGTTGGGTCTGGACATCAAGCCTATGTTCTTTCATCCTCTGTAATTTGGACACTGAAAGTTAAAAATCTAGAGTCACTGGTTCCTGGGATTTTTGAAGCTAGCAGCATATAGGTTACAGTTATTTTGCAAGTTTTGAAAGAAACATTAGTTTTTACAATAGGCACACATTGGCCTGGCGCAGTGGCTCATGCCTGTAATCCCAGCACTTTGAGAGGCAGAGGCAAGAGTATGCCTGAGGTCAGCGGTTTGAGACCAGCTGGGCAATGTAGCTGTAAACATTCTGATCTATAATAAATCAAAAAATTAATCAGGTGTGGTGGGATGCATCTATAGTTCCAAGTACTTGGAATGCTGATGTGGAAGGATCGCCTGAGCCCAGCAAATCAAGGCTGTGGTAGCCATGAGCATGTCAGTGCACTCCAACCTGGGTGACAGAGTGAGACCCTTACTCAAAAACAAACAAACAAACAAAAACAATATGTACACATTTCATAGTAAATATTCTAAGAACTTATTATGTGTATGAGTCAGAAAATATAAATCCTGAATGGTTAGCAAAACCACTTGTATTTACCACAGCACATTTTCACAAAGGTCATGTCATTGCAGACAATGGACGCTGGAGAAATGACATGAATCTTTTATAAGGTGCCAGAAGTGCACAGGCATGGGTGTGCAAGCATATCTTTGTAAACTGAACATGCCACACTACAGACTGTCACATGCTTACCTTGTATGCCTCATCACTGACAGCCTTGATGTTGGCTTCTCTCCATTTTCCTGGTACCCCACCAATTACCTCACGATAGTTCACATAATAGCCAGTGATTTCTGCCCCTCCAGTTTTATCTGGTTGCTTCCATCCAAGAACCATTGAGTCACGAAAACTTTCAAGACAAGTGATATCATAGGGCGGAGATGGAGCCGCTGTTGCAATATGAATAGCTCGTGAGTAGACAGAAATGCGTTTACAATTCTATGCATAAACTTGTTTAATTGGTGCCATATATAAGGGCACTAGACTTGCAGTATAAAACTAAAATGGGAGACTGGTCTGTAACCTGACATCCAATTTGGGATATGAGAAAAAAAATTGGACATGTGGTAGAAAGTGCACAGCAATGATTATTCCAAAGATAAAAAAAACTCTGCCCCAGAAAAAATGGTACGATATCCTGAAAAGGTGATTCTTTTCCCTACAAGAAGAAAATTTTTCCCAAGATATATATTTTTCTTTCTTTATGTGATTTTGTTATTTGTTCCCTGAGGGAAATAGAATTTGTAGATCAATTTCTGCCTCAATTTGCTTATTTGGGATTTTCATGTATTTCCAAATGGTTATCATTTCCACCACATTCAAGCATAGTTACTCTTGTGAGACCTTACAACTATACAGGTTCTGTCTGCACACAGGAAAAATCGTATTCTGGAGCTCAGCTAAATGTCACCTTTAAAAAATATTTTTTAAAAACAGGCACAAGCTGCCATGTGATTTTGTCTTCATATATAATACTTTTTGTCACATTATTTTTAGCCTGATATTGGAACATTATTCGTGTAGCACAAACTTACTATACAGCTGTCACTGTATTTATTAGTGCCTAGCCAGAAAAATATCTGGAGGATATTTCAAAGGTTCTCTTTCATTTATGGGGCTTTGCTGATCAACTTTTCACTCAATTACTAAAATTATGGTTTTCAGTGATAAGAGAAAGGGTGGAGTGGTGGAAAGTCATCTAAATATGCAACAACATCAAAAATAATTTTCTGAATATTTATTTGGAGATCCTATAGATAGATAGATCCTATAGGAACTATCTCTTTCTTATTCCAAAAAGCATATAGAACAATGAAGACTTCTAAAATAAAATGCATGTGTTATCCCAGCACTTTGGGAGGCCAAGGTGAAGGGATTGCCTGAGCCTATGGGTTCGAAACCAGCTTGGGCAACTTGGCGAGACCTCGTCTCTTCAATAAATCAAAAATTAGCCAGGCATGGTAGCGTGTGCCTATAGTTCCGGCTACTTGAAAGGCTAAAGCAGAAGGATCACGGGATCTCAGCAGGTCGACACTAAGGTGACCGTGAGCATGCCACTGCACTCCAGCCTGGGCAACAGAGTGAGACTCCAACTCAACAACAAACAGAATTGCTGTTTTGTTTTTCCCCCTGGGCAAACTTAAGTTCCTTAAGTACTTAAAAGGAATTAAATATTTTCTAAATTTTGAGTGAATTGTTAAATCTGTGTTCATTAGTTTTATGATTCACATTTGTCTAACGTTTGGTCATATTCTGTTTGACTGATCTATTAATTGCATAAAATGGTACGTTTTTTAAAATTCCCCATTTGACTATAAACTTTTCAATTTCTTATAATTACCTTTTTTTGTTTTCTACAGTTTGAGGCTACATTGTTAGGCACAGAAAAGTACAGACATTTTCCAGATGAATTTTCTCTTAACATTACATGAACACTAGCACTAAAAATGTTCAAACTTTATTTTAACTAATAACAATCACCTTTTGATTGGTGTTTGCCTGGTTAATCTTTCCATCTTACTTTCAACATTTCTTGTTCTTATGTTTTAGGTATATCATTTCTGAACAGGATTTATCTAGATCATTTTTTCTGAGTGAAAATATTTGTCTTTTAACTGGTTTTAGTACTTTTACTGTTAGCTTATTTATTCATAACTTCTTATACTGAAACTTTTTCTTTTCCTTTTAGCTCCTTTCTTGCTGTTAAGATATTTTTACTCCCTTTCTTCCTCTTACTGCTTTAGAAGTTGTATTCAATTTGTTTGTTTTTGAGTCAGTCTTATACTGTCACCCAGGCTGGAGTGCCGCAGCACGCGCACCACCACTGCAGCCTTGACCTGCTGCTGGGCTCAGGAGATCCTTCTGCCTCACCCTTCCAAGTAGCTGGAACTACAGGCACATGCCATTATCTGGCTAATTTATTTATTTATTTTTTGAGTTGGAGTCTCACTCTGTCACCCAGACTGGAGCGGCCACTGCAACCTTGACCTGCTGGGCTCCGGCGATCCTTCCACCTCAGTCTTCCAAGTAGCTGGAACTACAGGAATGCCCGGCCAATTTTTTTTTTTATTTATTGTAGAGATGAGGTCTCGCCAAGTTGCCCAGGCAGGTCTCGAACAGGCAATCCACTCACCTCAGCCTCCAAAGCACTGGGATTACAGGCTGAGCCACTGAGCCTGGCTAATTAGAGATGAGGTCTCACCAAGTTGCCCACACTGGTCTGAAACCCCTGATTTCAGGCAGTCCTTGCCTCAGCCCCCAAAATGCTGGGATTACAGGTATGAGCTACCAAGCCTGGCCAAACGTCATTAAAATTTTAAGATGGAAAATAATGTAAATGATCCTCAGAGTTAAGAGGGGAAATAACTGTTGACCTTGATTTTCTACCCAATTAAGCTGTCCTGTAGATATGGATCTCCAAAAGACTAATACCACTGTCAGGGCTTTGGTGAAAGAATAAAGGGAATTAAATCTAGAAGGGAGGAGTGGGCATGCCTGTGGTCTCAGCTACTTGGAAGGCTGAGGCAGAAGGATTGCCTGAGCCCAGCAGGTTGAGCCTGCGGTGGCTGTGAGTGTGCTCCTGCACTCCAGCCTGGGCAACAGAGTGAAACTACAATGTCAAAAAAAAAAAAATGTAGCTGGAACCACAGGCGTGCACCACCACACCCAGCTAATTTTTTGATTTATTGTAGAGACGAAGTCTCACCATGTTGTCCAGGCTGGTCTCGAACCTGTGGGTTCAGGCAATCCTCTCGCCTCCGCCTCCCAAATGCTGGGATTACAGGCATGTGCCACTGCGTCACCCCTCCCCCACAAAAAGAACTTTTATATAGTTGTCAATATTGATATTTTATAACCTGCAGTTTTACATCAATGCATCTAGGTATTTTTGTCTCATGTTTAAGACTAGTGCTTGACTCAAAATTTTCATCTATTTTGGAAAATTCTCAACTAAACTATTGATTGATTCTTCTTTCGTTTTCTGCTTAATCTTTCATTTCCATCTCTTTATTCTTCCAAATTAAATTCTGGAAGATTACACATCTGAAAGATAAGTCATATCCATTACAATTATTTCTTCTGCTAAGTCTACTATTCAACTTACCTACATTCCAATTCTATAAAGGTTCCTTTTCAAACCTGTGGCTTTTTTTTCATAACATCTTGGTTTTAGGGTTGATTCCTTCTTTTAGGTTTTCAACAATTTTAGACATATTATACTCTTTCAGATGATCTGTTAGAGGTATTAATCCTGTTTGTCATTAACTCTCATTTTGGTGAGAGAACTTTTCCTAAAGTTCTACGATTTGTGAACTCCACAAGGCTTGTTTTTTCTGGTACTCCTTGTGATCTAGAACCCATGACTTCTTCTCCAGAAAAGGTTTTTCATTTATTTTTACCAGGAACTCCAAGGGTATTACTACTCAGAAATAATTTTCATGTTATTCTGTGTTAAGGTTTCCTGGAACCCAAATGAATACCCAAATTGTGTGAAGCACAGGTCCCAAGTTGCAAACTCTCAGGAAACACTTTTTTTCCCCACTGTGTCCAGGTTCCCTTGTTATCTCTTACACGGGCATGAATGTTTTTTCCAGTTCATTCCTGAAGATCCAGTCTTTCAAATGCATAGTACGTTAAGTCTAGGATTTATGTTAGAGTCTTAGTTCCTTATCTGGCTCTAATGGTCTCCAGGTTTCATCTCCTGCTTACATAGTTACTTGGGCAATAAAATCCAGTCTCTAAATGAGAACTACACCCTCCTCTTCAGAGTAGCTGTCAAGTTAGCTCTATGCCTATCTCTTGACCTCTACTCCATTTTTGGCAATGGGGGTTTGCCCCTTCTTCTTCTTCTTAAACTTTTGCATTTTTTTTTTAATGTTTGTAGATAGAGGATTTTCAAGTTAATCTTGGTTTGCCATATTGCCAGTTGAGAAGTATCTTGACTTTGTAATTTTTATATGTATGACTGATATTCTTGTTATTTTAACTTGAAAGGTGTCAAATGATTCACATTTGTAAACAGCATTTGAATGTCTACAATTTTGACTTATTTAATAATGACTTAAGTGCTTATGTTTTATTAGGTTTATAAGTTTTCCTGTCAGGCATTTGGAGTGGTTGAGTCCATTTGACATGTTACATTTACAAGTGTAGTCTGAAATGTTTAAAGGACTTAAATAATATTACTTACCTAATATTAGTTGTTTATGGGGAGTTTAAAAGATTTCATTTATTAATTTAAACATTTCAAAGAACAACTCAAAAGCATTATTATTTTTATACAAAGTCAAAAGTATTATTTTTATACGCATATTATAAAATGTATAAATAGAATACCAAGTCTAAGAACTTAGAGTCTAGCTTTAATTAAATGAATGTTAATTTGGAGACAAGAATCTATTAAGTAGTCCTCAGGCATGAAAGTCAATCTCGTTATTAAAAAACTCAAATTGCAGCCGGGCTCGGTGTCTCAGCCTGTAGTCCCACGCCTTGGGAGGCTGAGGTGAGTGGACTGCCTGAGCCCATGGGTTCGAGACCTGCCTGGGCAACTTGACAAGACCTCATCTCTACAATAAACCAAAAATTAGCCGGGCGTAGTAGTGCGCGCCTGTAGTTCCAGCTACTTGGAAGGCTGAGGCGGAAGGATCGCCTGAGCCCAGCAGGTCGGGGCTACGGTGGCCGGGAGCGGCCACTGCACTCCAGTCCGGGCAACAGAGTGAGACTCCAACTCAAAAAAAAAACAAAACTCAAATTGCAAAGTGACAAGTATCTGGTGTCTTGGTAATCTGAAGATCAGTACTGACGAGAAAACCAGCTCATATGCTAATATGATACACAGAAAAGTCTATATTTTATAAATAGCAAACACTTAATTGCCAATAAAAACTACCCAGTTCTATAAAAATAAACCACTGTTCCATACCAATAATTATGTTAAAAATCAAGACAGGCTAAAAAAGTTTTTAGTGAGCTCTATAACCACTGAAACTTGGTAGATTTCTCCACAAGAATTGAATTTTAATTTTTCTTAAACCATGGATAGATTACACACCCTTCTAAGGGTGTACTTCTATGGTGGTTTACCATAATTCACTTCCCAAATGTACATAATTTCGTCCCAAATTATGTACCTGGTAAAAGATGTACCAATATCTACTCTGGAATATGAAATTACTGTTTGAGTGAGGATTAAGCAAAAACTGGAACAAGTGCAGTTTACAGTCTCTTACATCAAGTAGATGCCACCCCCCCAAAATCAATGTCCTGGCTCCTTAATAGCAACATTAAACTAAGCATATCATTCTGCTGTCCAATCTTTCTTGCTAATCTGTACCCTTCTCAGAGTGCTGCTGCCTTGTGTCCACACATCTCTATCCTTCTGCAAGACTGGGTTACTAGGTTTACTGGGTTACCTGTTGAAAATACTAACAGGTCTGCCCTTAATAAAAATGTAAGACTGCCGTAATGCATATATTTCACCCCAACCATATGGTTTCAGGAAATGTTTTCCCAGCAAAAAAGTGTTATCTAACTCTCATGACGGCTTCTGTCAAGTGAGTCTACGCCACCTGTGATGTAGCCCAACAACAGAGCTAGGTCTGCTGAATCAAGAGGACATCCATGTTTCAGACTTTATCCTGGTTTATCGGGATCCTAGCTGTCCTGAAGAAACCAATGCCTCTTTCTCTCTTCCACACAACGGGAAGCCTCTGCCAATTGAACTGCTCCATGGAAAAGACTGCCTTTGCTTTGGTCTTCATGTTGTAAGGTAAATGCCACATATACCTACAGGAGCTTATCAATAATAGACAAGGCTCATTTTCAGACTCTTTCAGGAGATAAACAACTGGAGGAGGGAGATGAATGGCAGGCGGGGGAGGAGGAAGCTGAATTATATGCAAGCAACCCCAACTGGACTACGAGTGTTTACTGCAGAGGGAATGACGATTAAGTACGATTTCGTGTGAGGCAACGTCCTTTGAAAGGGCTCCCAGAGCGTCAAGGCCCCCACCTGATGAACGGGTGAGTCCATTCAAGGCCCAGCTCCACTTCACGGATGGGGAAACAGAGGTACGAGGCGGCGAGATGACTGGCCCGAGGCCTCGCTGAAAGATCTGAGGCGGAGCGGAGAACCAGAAGCACCGACTCTCTCAGGCTGATGCTCTAATCTCGGCTCCCCTCGCCCTTATGATGGCGTAGATGGCCTCCGCCCCCCGACTCACACACACCCTCCCCCGGGAGCGGCAAGTCTCCTCAGGTTCCAAGGACAGGGCCAAAAGACAGGAGGCCAGAAGCGCTCCCGCCGTGATTTGCAGCCAGAGAGCGTTGGGAGCGTGCGTGCCTCCAGTCCAACATGGCGGCGGCCGCGGCCGCCCCCCCACCCCAAGCCTCCCTCAGGGCCGGAGGCTTTCCCTCGAGGCCCTCCGGTGGGCGGGAAGACGGCCCAACCCCGCCAGGCCCTTCTCGCCGCTGCCGCTGCTCGCTGACGGAGTCACCTACCCGACATGACTAACGGCCGCGGCGCAGGGCCCGCAGAGCCCGCCGAGAACAAGGAATACGAGAGCCAAGCGGCGCGGCGGCCGGAGCTGTACTGAGGGCGGCGAGGCGGGCTGAGGCCGACTGCGGGGCCGCGGCGGCCAATCAGGGGACGGAGGAAGGTACCACAGCGCCAGGGCAGGAGGGGTGGCTCTGCCTTGGAACCAGCCTCCGCACCCTGAGGACTTCAGAGTCTCTCTCTGTTCTACCCTCCGTGGATGGTACCATTATTGAGAGGGAATTGAGAAGAGAAAGTACCAATGCCACTGTCACGATCGGGGAGGAAGCCAAGCCTACTCCTCTGTCCTATTTAAAATCCTAATTCTCACTTTATTGGGTCTGATAGGATTCGAAGTTAGAAAGCGAAGGAGGAAGGACCTCATGAACACAGACTATTTGGTAATAAAATGCCTTTCTTCCCCTAAAATTTCAAATGGTATGCTCTGATCAGCTCTGCTTTTGCTAGAGAGAACTTGAGCCACCTGGGGGCGTGCGGAGTCGGCGAGCTCTGGGACGCGAAGTCGTGACCAGCTTCTGTCCCTGGTCGCCTCCCGGTGTTGTAACTACCTTGCCGAGTGAAAAACAAGGCGGTACTCGAACAAAAGTGTGCATTAAGACGAATCTCCGCTCGCTCTCTCTCTCTGTCTCTCTCTCTCTCTCTCTCTCTCTCACACACACACACACACACACACACACACACACACACACACACCC
>CAUYQG010027570.1:0-92654 GCA_963574415.1 Tarsius wallacei
AATTCCGGCTACTCGGAAGGCTGAGGCGGAAGGATCGCCGGAGCCCAGCGGGTCGAGGCTGCGGTGGCCGGAAGCGGCCACTGCACTCCAGTCTGGGCGACGGAGTGAGACGCCAACTCAAAAAAAAAAAAAAAAAAAAAAGAAAAGGACAATTATCTGCTGTCCAAAAGTTCCATATTTCTTTCAAATAAATGATTTTCAAAGAAATGGTTTGAGCAGAACAATATAGAATGCTGAATGTCCTGTGCTTTATACTCAATATTTCTCTCAATTGTAGATTACAAATGATGAGGCAAAGTATCCCTCCAAAAGTGTCTGTATATTATTCTGCCATATTTATAAATATATAAGCCAAAAGCTTTTCTATTGTCACATTGAAAGCAAATTCATATCAGAAAGTCAATAGCCCAGGCAGAGAAGATCAGATAAAATGAGATGAAAAATAAAACAATATTTGAGTAGGCAAAATAAAATAATAAGTCTATCACAATGCTATGAGGGTTAAGAGTAACCATTAAT
Organism: Tarsius wallacei; assembly: GCA_963574415.1. NCBI lineage: Eukaryota > Metazoa > Chordata > Mammalia > Primates > Tarsiidae > Tarsius > Tarsius wallacei. The sequence goes on from CAUYQG010027570.1 coordinate 520, forward strand.
GATTTGGAGAAAATCTAACTCATCCATTTTGTTAAAAGTTGCTAATTTGAAAAAAAGACCAAAGAAGTCTCCAAAAGGGGTTACTTCATGGTTGCTTCATATCTGAAAAGAAAAAAAAAAAAAAAAAGAGAAAATCAAATAGGAATGACTGTGGAGACCTGACATGATAAATAAATTAGAAAGAGAAAGTAAACTTAGAAAACAAATATTTGAATCCAATAGATAAAGAACTTATTGGTCAAAGTAACATTCAAAATACTTTTTAATTTCCAATTTTATATCATAGTAAAGCAGATGATAATATGTCCTAGACTCAAAAGAATTTTTAAGGATTTTCATTGTTATCAATGACTATTGAATTACTTATAATTAGCAAGGGATTGTGCTAAATAAGTTATAAACATTATATTATCTGAAGCTCATAATTAGAGAAACTATGTTATGATTCTCCTTTAGGTTATGTAGAAATTGGAGCTCAGATCATAACAGGACTTATCTAAAGTTGTATATTTAACAAATGCAGAAGCAATAATCTAGCCATAGGTGTGGAGAGCATGTGCTATTTAGGGAATGCTATAAATTTTTTTATGGAAAATAAACCTACTATCATGTATATATTATATATATATATGCATATCTATAAATTTGTGTGTTATCTTTATCATCTATTTATATACTTATTTATCTGTTGGTCTTCCTGACCTGCCCAGGTCCTATAGTACGACTCATCTCTTCTTATCTAATTTCAGAACAGGAACATATGTTCCAAAGAAGTGTTTGCACAATGAACCACTGCCAACACAATACAAAAATCTGGGTGCCTTGTTTCTCTCTAGAAAGTTATTTCAACTTCATCACAAAGAATGTGAGTACTCTGCATCTTAAAATACTCTACAGTGGCTGACATGTACTGCTGCAACCAATGAAGTGCTGGTTCTCCTACATAGAAGTAGACGTGGAACTTTGCAAGAGGAACATTGCTTCAAAGCTTGCATATCAAGCAGGAAGTGACTTTTCTTTCTAACTGGATTTCTGAAACATTCCAGTCAGCAGACTAAGCAGAATAACTATATCACTGCATCAAATGTATTATGCATGAGAGATCAGAACACAGGTATTGAGAGGGATAGAAATTTGTAACATTACATAAGAAATGCCAGAATTTTGCATAATCTATTAAAAAAATAAAATTGCTATGAATGCTTGAAATCTTGAATCCTTGGATTATTAGCAGTAATAGATGTCAAAAAAAGAGAATTTTTTGTTGTTTCTGTAATTGGTGGTGGTGATAGATTAAGGTTTGTGTATTTGTTGGTTTGTTGTCATTTTGTTTTTGGCTTTTTTTAATTCATTTTTTTCTATATCATCTCAGTTTAAGTTTTTGCCTTTTTCATACATTCTCTAGCAAAATCATGCGTTGTTTTGTTTTTAAAAGAAAAAAAAGCTTCAAAGAACCCTGTTTAAAAAAACCTTAAAATCAGTTTTTATTAGCTAATAAAAATATTGACACTTTGCTGCAATCTTTTTTTTTTTGAAGGGTTTATGAGTTGAAAACCCTATATCACAGACCACTGTGTACTAGTTATATACATGATTTTATCCACCATTAGTCTTTCAGACCCTCCAAATTTGGGACCATATTATCAGATATAAATGCTGTAAATATTTGATAAATAGTAGTTATATAATTCAATATCTGAATAATTGACAAACTGGTTATGTTGTGTGGACACATACAGCCAATTTTAAACTATGAAATATCTACACAGAAAAACAATACCATTAATTATGGCTAGATATTTGACAAATATGTCCGCTTTTTTTTTAGTTAGACATGAGAAATTTTGTTGCAAAGCCTACTTTGAATTTATAATTATGCTTCTCTGTCTTTCCTAGTATGAAAAAGGCTCAACTGTACCACTTGATTTAGGAGTGTAGGGATAGAGAGTAAATATCATACATTTTAGAATATGTAATTCCTGACAGAAGAATTGAGAAATGAGAATATAAAATGTGGGTAAAGTACCACTGTTATTAGTCAGTAGAGATTTCAATACTGTGTCCATGGTTTGGTGTTTTTGAAAATTCCAGTATCAAACAATATGTGGAAGTTTATCAAGAGCTGTTGCCAAATCAATCAAATGTCAATGACATCATTCTCTCTTGCTTAATAAATGGAATCTACTCACACTTACATTTCTTAAACATGGCCACCTGTCTACCATTTAAAAAGTTAATGTTAAGAGAAGATGGAAAAAAGAATATATTTGAAAATATCAAGAGAAAAAATAAAATGAAATGAAAGATTGTGAAATAATCAAAAGCTAAAAAAAATTTAGATGGAATAAGATTTTAAAAAATTAATTTGTATATTAAAAGAATGCTATATATAATAAATAGAAATAAGTTATGGACAAAATAATACTCTTAAAAGAACATGATTTTTTTTTTTTTTTTGAGTTGGAGTCCCACTCTGCTGCCCAGGCTGGAGTGCAGCACACTCATAGCCACCTCAGAACTCTACCTGCTGGGCTCTGGTGATCCTTCTGCCTCAGCCTTCCAAGTAGCTGGAACTACAGGCGCACGCTACCATGCCCGGCTAATTTTTGATTTATTGTAGAGATGAGGTCTTGCCCAGGCAGGTCTTGAACCCACGGGCTCAAGCAATCCACTCACCTCGGCCTCCCAAAGTGCTGGGATTACAGGCTGAGCCACCAAGCCCGGGCAGAACATGATTTTTTAACAAACTAATATTAGCTATGATCTCTAGAGCAGTCTTTTATGGCGGAAAGAAGATGAGCTTTAACATCAGTTGAACTAGATTTTAGGACTCTGAACTTTAAATTGTCAACTCTTCTGAACTATTAAAGTCTACTTTAGTGTACTGAATTAATTTCCTTATAGGCAAAATAGGGTTAAGCTGTTCAGTTTTGTAGCAAGTGTCAGTTAGATAAGACAATTTCCTCCAATATTTCTAAACTTTTTGACTAGCAAAAATTTGTAAAGAACTAAATGAACATTAATTTTCTTGCTCTCTTTTAGTTATAATTTGCAGACAGTAAAATGAAAATCGGTTTGCTGATATTATTAAAAAACTTTTTTTACATGTTCATGTTGTTGTCACAATAATTACTGTTGTTTTTAACTTGTCTTGACAAGGAGTTGAAACTATAAAGAGAATGATGAATAATTTGTAATGAATCAAGAACAGGGATGTTAAATTTTTTGTGGACAATTTTTAGTTTAAAAGCTCATATAATATGCTTTTAAAACAATTTAATAATAGAAATACTCCTTAAGATATGGTTATTTCAATTGTACACAATTATTTTCTTTGAGCATAGATTCTGCTTACTCTCTAAGGTAGTTGATATTTTAATTACTCATTATGACATTATTTTCTTTGCAGTCAACTGTGATTATACTATGAGATCCAGAATATAACTATAACTAATAGGTCTGTTTTTCACGCATAGTAGAAACTTATTAAGTTTTTCTTTAAAAATAAATAAAATAGTATTGTTATTTACTCACAACTATTAGAATTTTAATCCAAAATAAATATTTCAAGATTTTTATATAAGTATTTTAAATTTTATAGCTATTTTAAAATTATTAAGGAAACAAAATGATAGGACTTTAATGATTGCAAACAAACCCTTTTTCTTGCTTACAATTTAAAACTTAATTGAATTCCCTTGTACATTTTTTAAAAAACAAAATCAGCTTAGACTCTCTTAAAATTGGATATGAGGAATTTTTTTCCTGTGAACATGTATTAGCAAAGATTAAATATAAATATATTACTTTTTCATTATACCACACTCAGAAAATTTTGAACATCACATCTTCAAATACATTTTTCTGTTAATACCATTTGCTTTGTGTAATTCCAATTATATGTATGTGGAACTTTTTCATAGGTCTTATGTGTTGAGATTATCAGAGACCTTTCTATTTAATTTTTTAAAATCTCTAGTTCATTAGTGTATATAATATCTAATATAATTATTCCAAGTTCACTAATTCTATCTTTTGCAATTTCATATCTGCTGTTAAATCCATTAAGTGCATTTTAGAATTTCAACTGAGGTATTTATCAGGATGAAAATTTCCATTTACTTCTTTGTTATAATTTGAACTTCTCTTCCAAGATTCCCCATCTCTTCACTGATTATGTTCAACTTTTCATTGACATCTTTAAGCATATTTTCTTAAAAATTTTTATATGATAAATCCAACATTTGAGATATCCTGCAACCTATTTCTTATCAGTGCTTTCTTTCTTGGTAATAGAGAATGTTTCTCTTTCTTCATAAGTCCAGTGTTGTATTTAAGTTGGATATGGTGGATAATAGGGTATAAAAATGTCTTTTTTTATTCAGTGTTCAAATTTCCTATTTATATGTGTCTTGGAATTGTTTTCTCACAGGCAGTTAGATTACTGATAGATCATATTAATTTTGTCAAGTTTGTTTTTTTATTTGTTAAAAGAACCAATATTGGCCTTATTATTAGTTTCAGAGAGTGTTCTTTTATGCAGTATATATTTCTTACTCCTGATATATAATCTCTTTGAGATCTCATCAGAATACTCAGTGTTTAGTGATGTGTTTTTAATCTGACTGAGCTAGAACTCCAATATTTTCTATCCTTGTTGATCTCTGGTATCTCTGTTCACTTCTCAGTCCTGCAACTTGTTCTCTTTTAGGAACATCTAGAGTTTCATTTTATGCATATGCATGTAGTCCCCTGCCATGAATATGCTATGAAACTTCACACAGACTTCTAAATCCTCTCCTCTATGTTACAGAGTTCTGCAGATGTTCACTGTTTCAACAAAATGAAATTTATTTGTCTGTTTAGTTCAGTGAAACTGCTATACATTTCTTTGGTTGCATGCCTTTCTTCCACAGTGTGAAATGTATCCTTGTATCATGTTCTCAAGGTCAGGCAAACAAAGGACTTAATCTGTATTCTTACCTTGCCAAAATGATTATAATTTTGTGCTGCCTGTTGTCCAATGCCAGATACAGTTTTTTATTTGTCTAAAATAGGACTACAAGTCTAGTATCAATTATTCCACTATAGTCAGAAGTGTTATGTATATAAAATAGAATGCTGCTTTTGGTATTTATATAATTAAAAAATACTACTGCTATACTCAACAATACTATGACTTCTAAAATCAGGGAGGTGAACAAAATACATCACAAAAATATTTATACACTATGATTTCATTTAAATAAGATCAAGAATAAGTAAGTTAAATGTATACTTTTTAAAAATGCTATAATTTTATAACAGACTTCTATGTTAAGTGAGACTTTACTGGAAGGGTCTATGAAGAAAGATTTGGGGACTGGTGGAATCCAATCTATCTTGATTTATGTTTTGGGATAATAAGTATATGTGTTTGACAAAGTCATCAAATTGTATACTTGTATGCTTTTTATAATATCAATAACTTATTTAATTAAAATATATCTAGAAAAAAGAGAAGACAGAGTTTGACTGGAAATTAAGACAAAATATATACTAGAAAGACCCATAAGAGAGCCATATAATGCACTTCTCAGACATAGTCATTAAAGTCAATGCAATCAGTTTGTTTCATGTGTTAAAAAAAGAATAAATTCTCTTAATACCTTCAAATGATGGGCAAAAGCCTACTCACATTATGGAAGTAATCTGCTTTATTTAAAGACAACTGTTGATAAATGTTAATCAAATCCAAAAAAATACCTTCATAGGAACATCTAGACTAAGTGATTAAACAACTGAGGGTTGTAAACGAGTCCATTTGATACATAAAACTAGCCATCACACTCACAGAGAGACAGAAAAAACTATACTATATTATATTATGTAATGCTATGATATTATACTATAATATACTATATTATACTACAATATATATTTATATATAGTATATTATAATATACTTTAAAACAATAGCATGGAATTAGGACTGTCAGTTCCAATCTAGATAAAATTTGTTTTATTATGTACCAATTGTATTTAATTTGTAATTTTTAACAAAGGAATATGAAAAGTTTTAGTTTTGCTAATACCTTTGTATTTAGTTTTTATCTTAGACTACGACTATTCTTCAGGTATACATATATATTCTATACTTTTTTTATTTGCATGAGTTAGTTTTCCTACTGAAATTGATTCCAGATTCATTTCAAAAAAATGTCCTTCCACGTTGAGGATATATATGATAACTTATTTATTTGGCTATTTATTCACTAGTTTTTAAGTACCCTCTGTGTGCAAACATTGTGATAGATTTTCATTCCCACTTCAGTTAACTTTAACACATGCAGAAAATAATTTAGCAAATACATACATACTTTAATATTGTGGCATGTGGTATATATTATTCTATATATAACCACAAAGTTGTGAAAAATAATAGTGGAACAAAGAAAGCGGAAGTCTTCTCTTGGAGAGTGACAGTGATGAACATCTTTAAGGGGGCCGCCAAATACAAAATGTGAGTGAACTGAGAATAGGAAGAAGCATAGGTGGAGAAGAGAGCAGCAGGCACAGAATTTTGAAGTCCGGAGATAGAGTATGTCTTCATGCTTTCAAAAATGAACTGACAGAGTCCAGTGAACTAGAAGATACTTAGTAGGTTCTTAATTAAGTTTTTCAATAATTACTAGTTGAAACAAGTTTCTATTACTGATGACTCTTTAAAAAAATCAAAGAAAATGTTGTGTGAACACTCACTATAATGAGAACTGCTTGGAACAAAACTAAAATGATGCTGAAATAAAATTTGATTCACTTAACATTTTATACATAATAACAATTATAAAATTTAATTTCCGAATAGAAAAAGCCTGAATCAATATTATTATTATTATTTTTATTTATTTTTTTATTTTTATTTTTTGAGTTGGAGTCTCACTCTGTCGCCCAGACTGGAGTGCAGTGGCCGCTCCCGGCCACCGCAGCCTGGACCTTCTGGGCTCCGGAGATCCTTCCACCTCAGCCTTCCAAGTAGCCAGAACTACAGGCGCGCGCTGCCACGCCCGGCTAATTTTTTGATTTATTGTAGAGATGAGGTCTCGCTTGCCCAGGCGGGTCTCGAACCCGCCGGCTCAGGCAATCCACTCACCTCAGCCTCCCAAGGCGCGGGATTACAGGCTGAGTACCGAGCCCGGCTGAAGTTATTTTTAAATTAAGTTTATCTACAGATTATTTTTTATCACAGTACCTTGTTCAGCTTACTCCTAGTTTTTTTATGGCCCTTCTTTTAATTTTTTAAATTATTGTTAAAACAATAATGTATTTTTCAAGTTTCATGCCTGATTTAAATAACACAAATGATAGTACTTTGTGCAGTAATTTATTAAATGAGTACACAGTTCACATGATAATATGTACAAATGCAGATAGAAATTTGATAATTTACACTCATATAATAAAGTCACTAATTTATAATATCAAAATTACTGAATATTGGGAAGGAAATATAAAATAAAAATGTCTGAAAAATGTGCAAAGCATGATAAATACCTTTCACGGTATATTTGGAAAATGAAAATTATGATTAAGATGTAAAGTCTTTGGAAACAAGAAATTGAAAAGGAATCACACACACACACATTCTAATCACTTTATGATAATATGGAAAATTTGAAATACATGTTGACTTGATACTTTAAAGATGAGTAGGGTGGACTAGAAATAAAATCCTACATGTGTCTTCTCAAAATGTGGAAGTTAAATTAAGAATACATCAAATCTGATAGAAAACATTTGCTTTCCTAAAATAATAACAGCTGATGCTTTACATTAACTGCCTTGTTCCTCTGAAAAATCCAGTGAAATAAATACTACCAGAATTCTCATTTTCAGATGAAGAATTTGAAGCACAATATAGTTGAGTCACTTCCTCACGATCACATAGCTAGTAAGTGGTAGAGGTGACATACCCACCCAGGCAGCTAGGCTCTAGAGGCCGGGCTCTTGACGCTATCCTAAATTGACTATAGGTATTTTAATAATCGAATACAATTATCATCACTGATTAATATTTCTATTGATATACATTATTGAAAAAAGCCTGAATAAGGCATAACATATATACATATACTTTTAAAGCTATATTTAGTCAGTTTTGTGTTAAGAAGTATTGGATAACCTAGTAGGGAGAACCTTTGTCAGTCTTTCTTTTCCTAAGGGATATTCCTTATTTGCAAAGGCCTCTCAAAGTTTTCACTTGGGTGTTGTATTTTTTAATAGATTTAGTCAACTTCTGGAGTAGACTCTAAGAGGTAAATTGGTTTTCCCCCAGAGTACTTAGGCACCTAGAGTCACTCCTCTCAAAGGTGTCCTGGAGAATACTGACTCAAATACAAGTCATTATTAAACTCTAGCCAATGGTAAAATATATTTCATTTCCTCTCCACACATTTTCAACTAATTTATATTTTTGCCTAAACTAAGCCAAATAAATTCCCAGTTCCTTCGATTCTTTCAACTTTATCATGCAGGAATGAAACAGAACTGATGATGAAGAACTTTCAATTTGATTTCCATATTCAAATATGGGGACCCATCTCTTAATGGCTGTTTCCACAAAAAACTTTTTTTTTCGCCTTTTTGGCTTGATGTGGTACACTGCTTTTGCTTAGTTTTATGAAATCATATTCCCCTTTCCCTAAAGCGTTGTATAAAATATCTTTTTATATGTGAGTTTTAGCTGATGGATTTTCCCACACCAGATAGATTCATTGGAGACATCTGCTGTTTCACTCTACTCTCTGTCTTTCCTGTTTTATTAATGTCAAATAAAAGATTAGTTTGAAAGAGACTTTTAAATTCTAAACCTCCAAGCATTATATTTTAAAAACTTTTTGTTATCACCAGCATAGTTGATACTAATTAATCCATAAATAAATAAATTTGGCCATTAGGAATATTTTGCTCCAATTTTATGAATAATATATAAGGACAAATCAACCTGAAAATTTGAAATCTTCGTCTAGACTCTTTTGGATGAGTTGCTGTAGCATGGCTATAATGTATATGTTCTGCAATGTGGGAGTTATGTAATGAGTTAGTTGGCAGATAATGTGGTATATAATTATTCTAGCTATTAAGATAATTTATTAGAATGCAATCAAATATTATTTTATAGATATATTTTAAATCAACCTTAGGGCAAAGGAGACTTCTTTAAGGTAATATTGAAAATAATGATGGAACAAAATATTCCTGTTTACTTGTTCTTCTGTGTTCTATTTTTGCAGGGCTATGTTTGAAGTAAACATGAAAGAAAGAGATGATGGAAGTGTTGCCATTACTAATTTGTCTTCCAAAGCTGTAAAAGCATTTCTTGATTATGCCTATACTGGAAAAACTAAAATAACAGATGATAATGTGGAAATGTTCTTTCAGTTGTCATCATTTCTTCAAGTTTCCTTCCTATCCAAAGCTTGCAGTGACTTTTTAATAAAAAGTATCAATCTTGTCAATTGTTTACAGTTATTATCTATATCAGATAGCTATGGCTCTACCAGTTTGTTTGATCATGCATTATACTTTGTACAACATCACTTTTCTCTATTATTTAAATCCAGTGATTTCTTAGAGATGAATTTTGGAGTACTACAAAAATGTCTGGAATCAGATGAATTAAATGTCCCCGAAGAAGAAACAGTACTGAAGGTTGTCCTTACTTGGACTAAACATAATTTAGAATCAAGACAAAAGTATCTGCCTCATTTGATTAAAAAAGTAAGATTGCATCAGTTATCTGAGGAGACACTTCAGGACTGTCTGCTCAATGAGGAGTATTTACTCAAAACCACAAACTGCTTTGACACAATCGTGGATGCAATTAAGTGTGTGCAAGGTTCTGGTGGACTCTTCCCGGATGCTCGGCCATCCACGACTGAAAAATATATATTCATTCACAAAACTGAGGAAAATGGAGAAAATCAATATACATTTTGCTATAATATTAAAACAGATTCATGGAAAATACTGCCGCAATCACACCTGATTGACTTGCCAGGCTCTAGTCTTTCTAGTTATGGAGAGAAGATATTCTTGACAGGTGGTTGCAAGGGGAAGTGTTGTAGGACAATTCGACTGCACATTGCTGAGTCATATCATGACGCCACTGATCAAACCTGGTGCTACTGTCCAGTCAAAAATGATTTCTTCTTGGTATCAACGATGAAAACACCAAGAACCATGCATACGTCAGTTATGGCTCTCGATAGATTATTTGTCATAGGTGGAAAAACTAGAGGATCTCGGGACATTAAAAGTCTTTTAGATGTTGAGTCTTACAACCCTCTTTCCAAAGAATGGATATCTGTTAGCCCATTACCCAGAGGCATATACTATCCAGAAGCAAGTGCATGCCAAAATGTAATTTATGTTCTTGGATCAGAGGTAGAGATTACAGACGCTTTTAACCCATCACTTGATTGCTTTTTTAAATACAATGCTACTACTGATCAGTGGTCTGAACTAGTAGCAGAGTTTGGGCAATTTTTTCATGCAACACTAATTAAAGCTGTCCCTGTAAACTGCACACTGTATATATGTGACCTTTCTACCTATAAGGTTTATAGTTTTTGTCCAGATACTTGTGTTTGGAAGGGTGAAGGATCTTTTGAGTGTGCAGGCTTTAATGCAGGTGCAATTGGAATTGAAGATAAAATTTATATACTAGGTGGTGATTATGCACCAGATGAAATCACAGATGAAGTGCAGGTATACCACAGCAGCAGGTCTGAGTGGGAAGAAGTTTCACCAATGCCAAGAGCCTTAACTGAATTTTACTGCCAGGTGATTCAGTTTAATAAGTACAGAGACCCGTGGTTTTCTAATCATTTGTAAAAGTGATGTGCTTGGACATCCTAAAACTATTCTAGTTCTAGTAACCTACGGTAAATGTGTTAACCATAATTACTGGTAAAAGGGTCTTTACATTTTAATAAAATGCTCGTGCTGTCAGAGGGTTACTAAGTATGTACACCATATCTGCATAAACAATTCCCCCAAACAAAATATATTTTACCAAAGTTAGGTTGGATATAATTTAATCTTGGAGAATCCAGAATAATTAGTATTTTTATATGTAAGTAAATGTCATAGACTTTGGCACTTTTATTTTCACTTTATCCATGAAATACTACTAAAAACAAAGTACACAGATTTGTACTATTAAGATGGGAGATATCTCTTGAGGGAGTACGTTGAATTATTTACACTGTATATTATATGAAATAAAAAGTAAATTAGAAGGGTGAGAATCCTACCTCGTTATTGCAAGGGTAAAAGTTGAATTCATATCACTTCTGATCATTGTTTAGCTTCTTTTAAGCACTTATCACATTTTTTCAGATTTTTAAAAAATGTAGTATATTTCCCAAGCCTTCTAAACAGTACACTAAACATAGTTTACCTTTTTAAATGACTGTTCTTTTCATTAAGAGCATAATGTGCAATGTTGTAATTCCACCAGCAGTTATGTAAATGCTTTTAAAAATGCTGATTGTTTTCAGTGTCAGTTTCAATTTCTAGCAGTATTCTCTTTTTTTTCTGGTTCAAACTTAGTAAATTAACATTCTTGATCTAATTAGTAGTTCTAAGTTCCACCTGGCCTGGGTTTGCCTTAACCATTGTAAAATTCATTGAGTGAAGTTCTTAGATTCTAAGACTGGCAGACCTAAAATACTTTTTATGTGTCATTGCCAGGTTCCAACCTAATTGAGGATGTAAAAAATTGACCTCTAGGTAAGTGGATCATTTTGTTGTGCTTTTCTTAAAGTCTGTCCAAATTTGAGCTGCAATAAGAAATTTCAGGATTTAAATTTCAGGTTTTAGTAGTATATCAATTATCTGAGATGATGTATACCAACTGTGAACTACCACGTTGGTTTACTTCAGTAAATTACTTCCTAAATTTTAAAAAAGTGACAAGGATTTTGGTATTGATAATAGTATGCACAACCTGCATCTGTTTAGATATTCAGTCTTTAACCCAAATAATGGAAGAGCACCAGTCATCATTGTTCTCAGCTGGACGATTCTCCCTTGCAAGAGTTATGTTTCTTGAATCAGTTTAAAAGATAAAGGTATTTAAGGTTTTAAGACCCCTTACCATCTCAGGTAATGTGTAGATTGGATTTCTCTGGAACCAAATGTAGTTTTCTATACTCAGTAGTAAAGGTTAATCTGTTTTAAATGTACATATTCTTTAAAAGTGTGTTCCTCAGTGGAAATACCTAAATGAAGGTCCTTTTATTTTATTAGGAAAAACCTAAATGAAGGTCCTTTATTTTGTATGTAAATATATGCAATTGTAAGTCTCAAGCATATTATTCAAAACTGAACAGAATATTAGAGTACATTTGGATGCAGCTTCAAGATCAAGGACTGCTACGAATTGGATGACAGGTGCACAAACAGTATTCTGTAGAATTGGTGGCCTTCCTATCTAAGCACATGAGTAGTTGGCAGTGTTTTTTTCTCTGTGTGGATAAGAAACAAATTCTGTGGAAGCTTTTGTGTGTGTATATGTGGCTTTGAAAACAAGTTATTTGAGAAGGACCGTAACACAGTGAGTAACCTATATGTGGATTTACCGGACTGTTAATTTAAGCATATATAAATAGAGTATGTTTAAATAGATATTGTTTTAATCGCTGACTCTAAGAATTGTTCATCTCTTCCAGGAAGGAGAAATTAAAGCAAAATCGAATCGCTTTCTCACACTGTTTCATTATTGTGTCATTTTCTTGATTGCCACCGTTGTCTTGTTGGCCACTGCTTTGTGGTAAGATTTCTAAAAATATTCCTGTTATCAAGGCCTAGGTGGCTCTCTCTACATTTACTTTAATACATTTTCTAATGCAAAAAGTTTTCTGCCTTAGTTTCTACAATTACTCTGGGTTGCTTTCTGATCATTTTCATGTATTGTCATCACTTCACATCTGGCACCTTTGTGCTCTTCATCAGCTATCACTGCAAGAAAAATACTGTCTAGTCAACGCCCCCCCCCCCCCCTCCAAACTCTTCCTGCATTTACTGTTCTTTTTTTCTAGTCACTAGAGCAATTTCTGCTGGGCTTGGCTCCACTCACTGACTTCCTCTCCAATTTTGCATCTCCTTATAAAGGTAACACTTTCATTCGATGTCTACCTTCTTCAAAGATGATTCTGTGTCCTCAAAATCCTCAAGGAACCCAACCACACAGAGACAATGACTAAACTGGTTATATCCTCTGGTCTTGTCCATTACAGTACCTTCATTATTTAAGAACCACATATATTATTTGAACTTAGCCTTCATTCTGGATCTGACATGCAAATCTCAGTGATCCCTCAAGTCTATTCCCAGTAGCTCCAGAAGGAGCTGTTTTTTCCTCTGTAAGGTTAGCTAAGAGAAAGTGACATCTCTTCATGGCCTCTTCCCATATTCTTCTTTAAAAAGTCTGTTTTGTTTTGATTATATTCTTTAGCCAATGCTACAGTGCAAGAGACAGAATAATTGTGCTGATTATCCAGGCTGCTGTCATTCCTGTGGAAAAATTCTATTTAACGTTTCCAAATCCATTATCATTTGTCTTGCTTCACATATGGTTTATGCATGCAAAAATATTTTAATACTGTAATGTATTCTAGAATTGAAAGTATGTATATGGCATTATTAAATGTAAATATTCTATTTAACATGAGACCAGTTCAAAGTTAATGAACATTTATAGAGCGATCTTCAAACTTGACAAAATGTGGAGCAACTTTTGTTCACCTACAGCCTTCAAGACTAAGTAGTATGAGGAACATTTGCATAATTAGAATTAACTACACTCCCATCATACTCACTCTGGTATTGAGAGTGAAAGAAGTCTATCACAGCAGTACTCATTACATGTTATCCTTGCAAACTATATGACCATTTGACAGTGACCATATGCTGCAATATGATTCCATTTTTCCCAGATATCTAGAAGAGCAATTGGTTATATGTTCAGTGTGCTTAGCTCAAGCTACACCATTTGAAAATCAGAATCAAGCAGAAATGTGTCTGTTTACATCTTAAGATTTGAAAGCAATACATAATTATGTAATGGTTAAGTATATAGTTGAATATGTAATGTTACCTTAAGCTCATAATTCTTAGTAATTGAATCTAGTGTTTCAGAAACTCATCACCTCTTTTATTTAGAATTGAAAGTATAAGACTCAAAAATGTTCTCCAGGGGAGCAGCTCTGCAGGGCAAACTAAACACAAGGACTGGATTTTATAGAGAGCAGATTTCTGCTCAGTGTAAGAAACAACTTTGTCCACTTTATAAAGTCATACTTGGGAGTGAGACTGGTTATCGAAGACTGAGGCATGTGGAAGATCATTAGCCCAGCAATTTTCTACACTTAAGTGGCCACAGATTTCTGTATTCTGTTTACACATCTCAATCATTTCTGATATACAACTGCTTTCTCCTCCAACTTTATTTGTCATTTTAGGTGTTCTGAGTAGCTTAACTTCAGTGGGTCTGCATACACAAGATCTTTCAATAGGACTTGAGTTTTAAAACTCCATCATCCTAGCCAGGCTTGGTGGCTCAGCCTGTAATCCCGCGCCTTGGGAGGCTGAGGTGAGTGGATTGCCCGAGCCCGCGGGTTCGAGACTCGCCTGGGCAGGAGAAACCTCATCTCTACAATAAATCAAAAAAATTAGCCAGGTGTGGTAGCGCGTGCCTGTAGTTCCAGCTATTCAGAAGGCTGAGGCGGAAGGATCGCCGGAGCCCAGCAGGGCGAGGCTGCAGTGGCCAGGAGTGGCCACTGCACTCCAGTCTGGGTGACAGAGTGAGACTCCAACTCAAAAAAAAACAAAAAAACAAAAAAAACTCCATCATCCTAAGAGCATTTTCAATGAAGGGAATTTTTTCTTTCTTTTTTAAAACTCACGAAAAGTCTGTAAATGGTGTTGACATTTATAGGGAACTGCTAATTGGGATAGCTTCCCATAGGTGTGTCTTCTTTTTACAATGAATAAAACAGAAAGACTAGTACCTAAATTTTCTCCTGAATTAGTGTTTTTATTTATGTGCAAATGTATTTATATAGCTAAATGTAGTGATTTTCATTAAATATTATATAATTTGAAAGAATATATTTATCTAGATGTGTTATAAATTATATCCGAGACTCTGATGCTTAAACAAATTTAATATCAAAATAGGGAATTTAAGCACAGGATTATATTATTATACATTTATCAAAAAGGTAATTTAAAAAAAATTATAGACTAATATTTAAAATTGAAAGTAACCTTAGACTCTAATGCAGCTTCCAAGCTAGGTATAGAAGGTCCCTCTAAATTTTAAAACATACTGGAACATACATTTTTTTCAGTTTCTAATTTATTATATCCCATCCAGTGCATTCAAGAGTAAAGAATCACTGTCTCCATTTTTGAACAGTTCTCTTAGAGAGTTCTTCCTAACATTGAAAACAACTCTGTCTCTCTGCAATAACTTCCAGCCCTTGGTCCTAGGTTGCTGTCTCCACACACTGGTCATTCAAGTGTCTGAAATAGTATCATGTCTCTCATTCTTCCAAAACCAAGGTCTCGTGTTCAAATGCTCAGCACTTTAACATCTACATACCTTCTACTTGTACAGTATGTTATCTCAGAGAATCTATTCTAGCTCTGTTGTTCATGTGTGTGTGAGTGTGAGCCAGACCAGCACTGCAGGATCTGTTTCACATAATGATTTTGCCTCACTGTCTATTCCCTGTGTACTTGATACTCAGATACCTCATTCCCTAAATTAGCTCTCCAGCTTTTATAAATCCCATTTGGACTAGATAGAGCCTGGCTGTGTCCCACTCCTCTTACCCAAACCCATCAACATAATCACAAACACACATTTTCTGAGAGAGGAATTTAAAGCCAAATTTTAATAAGCCAATCACTTGTCGTTGGCTATAGTTTTCAGCATTTAAAAAAGCACTTCTAAAAGAGACTCCAGAACATATATAAAAAGTAGAAACCAAAGCAGTCACATTGCTGGTGGTTAATGAGAGGACAGTCTGCTTAAAAATCAATTCACACCAGCCTTATGGTAATAACCATCTAAATTCAGAGATTCATCTATACTGTTAGTCCTGTTGGATAGAGCATATTTTCATAAACAAGGTCAGGAAGCTCTATTCATTTCATTAACTTTGACAACATCCCCAACCATAAAGGTCTAACTAGCTCAACAAATTATGCTGTTGGTCTCAAGGATAACAAGGTGGCCAAAATAACTGAGTACAGTCCTCTGTCGGTGAGTATCACACTGTAGTATTAATATGTCTTTACACGTCTGTCTTCCTCATTTAGCTAGAAGCTCAGGGATAGAGACATATCTTCATTTCTGGACCAGGCCATTAGCATAGTGTCTGTCATATGACAAGGCATTGACATAGTTTGGGTGTTTGTCCCATCCAAATCTCACGTTGAAATGCGATCCCCAATGTTAGAGGTGGGGCTTAGTGGGAGCTGTTTGGGCCATGGAGGCAGGTTTTTCACAAATGGCTTGGTGCCCTCCCAGAAGTTGTGAGTAATTCGAGATCTGGTTGTTAGACTCTGGGACCTCCCCCATCTCTCTCCTCCTTTCTCTCTTGCCCTGTGACACACTAGCTCCCCACTCCCTTTCTGCCTGGATAGTCACCTTCCTGAGGCCTCACCAGAAGCAGATGTCTGCAGGATGCTTCTTGTCCATTCTGCAGAACCATGAGCCAACATAAACCTCTTTATAAATTACCCGGCCTTGGGTATTCCTTTACAGCAATGCAAAGTGGACAAATACAGGATTCTAATAAACTAATATTCTACTGAGCCAAGAGGTGAAGCAAAATATATGTATTATAGTTATGTTGTTACTGAATGGGTTTGATACATCTGTACATTTTCCAACATTTTCATGGACAAAGGAAATTTTTTAGATTTATGTTAGGATTTTGATTTTTGGAATCTACTATGTTGTACTTTAGTTTAATTCTTTATTAGTGTACGTATTAATTCTTTGTAATATTTGATGTATTGCTTATATTCAAAGTATCTAAGAAAATTGTTTTAAGTAGTTTATATATTTTAGGGTTTTTTTAGCACAGTAAATGGAAAAGTTAATCAGAGGCATTTTTGAGAGTGAAATTGCATTATACAGTGTATCACATGTATAATTGGATAGCATGTGTAAAGTTGATTGTATAGTTATGTATGTATAGGGTTCTGGAAAGTGAAATTCCAGATTCAGTCATTTATCCCCCTAATTTTTTTATGCTTGAGGATTATTTGTTCTTAGTGAATTTTAATTATAATATCTCATTCTGTGTTTCCTTTCAAAGGCAATAGTGGATAAGACTGACTGCAAATTTCCTTAGTACACATGCAACGCCTGTTTCTCCTACAAGAACATTATAGCTTCAGTGGCCTTTTACCTACTCAGGTGGGGATAGTGCCCAAAGCTACTTACATTACATATTCAGGTAACTCACTTCATTTCTGTTAGTGGAATGTGGGCTTTTGCCATATGCTATGAGAACTAAAATCAGCATTTTTGTGGTCTATATTAACCACATCAATATGTAAAGCATTTCAATTCTATAAAATAATTATTAAATTATTAAAGTGTATCTCAGAAAAAAATATATTGTCTGTATTTATTGTTATTAGAAAGAAAAGAGGTAGAAAAAGGTGGATGCCAGGGCTCTCTTTTTCTCGCCTGTCCTGTTCCAAATGTCCTAGGTTTCTGAGTGGCTCTGATGGGTCTCAGACGTACTAAGAGTATGATGGTGAAGGCGGGGGATTATCAAAAGGGGCTTCTGTAGCTGGAATATGTCCAGCAATATAGACTTCAAGGTAGACAGCCTGGTCTGAAATGAACCAAGTGATGGTCAGACTTCAGGTGAGGCATGGGTGGAGAGAGACTGCCAGTCCCTGACTGAGCTAAGAACAGACGAAATCAAGCTAACCAAATCTATGGGGCCAAGAATCAGGCAACCTTGCCTCACTGGTCACCAGGCATAAAAGGACCAGTCAGCTGCCAGGGTGTAATCCTCTCTACCTAATATACCCAGATGCTCATTGTGAGGAGCTAGTGAGGGGGGCCAGAGTTTAAGAGACTAAGGGGTACCTCAAAAGGACTTTTTGCTTATTTGCATTAGATGGATACTTTATTCCAGTTTCTGTAATTTTTTCTTGTGTCTCGAAAGGGCCATTTTCTATCACGTGTTTAGTTTTCCTATATGATGAACTGTGATTTACTAAGTGACCTTGGCTCACGGGTCCTTTTTCCAGATTATGGCCTGGGTTAGAACCAAGTTCCTCCTTGGAAAGCCAACCCTTGAAAAATGACTCTGTCTCTATCCCACATGACTGCATAAGACCAACTGTCTTCTCCAGATTTCTAAAGATCGGTGGTGCTTACTCGTTAGTCCTTGTTCCAAACTTATTGCTCCAGACTTCTTACCACAGTACCTCCAATATTCCATATGCCTCCAACTTTCTGCAGTTCGCTTTGCCTTCCAACATTGACCCATTCCCTTCTTTTTAATCCCACCAGATAGAAGCCTTTAACAGAGTTTATTTAAACTGCCTGCCACCAGGGCTTGGGAGGTGCTTCCCTCAGATCAGAGGTCTCTCTCAGTCATTATTTTTAATAGTCACAGGCCCTGAGTGAAGCTTTCCTTCTAAGTCATTAGACAGAATGGTTAATCAGTGCAGTTTGCTGCATTGGCATTTGAATTTCTTTTCCTAAATTCTGAGCCTGCCTGAATTAGTCCCTTTTCTCCCATTACAGAAGAGTAAGAAACAAAAGCCCCTCAATGACAAATTTCAATCTCCATTCTTAGAGAAAATAAATTGCAAAAAGCATTTAAAAGAGCGATCTGTCCTCTTTTCAGTCGCTTAGAGTTACATAATACTTGGCTAGAGACTATTACACATTTAGAATGTAAGTTACAAAATAGGTTTTGTTGAAAATGATTTCTAGCAATTTAGCCAGTATACAGATTTTAGTTGATTTATATGTATATTTTCCAGCTACAATAACTAAAAAAAGTAATACTCTTTTCAATATGGATCTAAAAAGTCTCAAAATGTTAATATGATATTTTGGGATTTTAGATACTGATCAAAAATTTTGAATTTTAGGCCAATGTGGCACTGGACCAGTTCACATAATGAACATTAATTATTTAAAACTGCAGACTTTATTATTACTTTTTATAAAACCCATGCTTCCCAGATATAGTTGCTTTGTGCTTGTTAAATTTTGTGATTTTTTAAAATAAAGCTTAAAGAGCCCAAACCTAATAAAACCAACTTAATAATATTCATGAAAAACTTAAGAAATCTGTTGGAACCATCTTAAAATAGAATTTATGCATAAATATGAAACAGATAATTCTAGTACCTATAGTATTAGATTTTGCTGCACCTGATAAATATTTTTGCATTTCTTCCAAGTTCAGGGCTTCTTTAACCTGAATTTGCTCTGGTGGTAATTAGTGAATCTTCCATGGGAAGTTAATTACCCTTTCTTAACCCTGACCAAAATGTGTGCTGTAAAATGAGTTTAAATTTTTTTTTAATCAAGAATAGTCTTTCCCTGTGGGCTATTCAGATTTAAAAATCCAATTAGCCTTAATGTTTTTCCTTTTAGAGATTAACCACCCTTTTGTGTTATGAAACATTAATTGGAATTCAAACTATTTATAGCTTTTTTTAAACAACCTTTTAACAAATCAGTAAATTTTTTGTTTCTTTTACAAATAGTATTCACCTTATGAATTCAGTATTCCCGAAGAAGTAAAATATTACCACAATTTGAATGCAGTTCACATTTCTCTTACAAGAACAAATTAACATGCACCCTTATTTCTAAGAATTTTTACAAAGAAATCTATTCGGTAGTTTGAAATATTGAAGAACCAACCAATATTTTTGTAATGGAATGTCCATATGTATATACAGCGTCAGGCAGTGGTCCACAAACTTGCTTCAAAAAAATAAATCATCTGGGGTGGAAAGGATGCCTGCTGTTAAAAAGAGCAAATCTAGGACCTCACTCTTCAGAGATCTTGATTTAGCAAGTTTCAGATTTGGGTCCTGGGAACCCATATTTTTAACAAGCACTGTAGGTAATTCGTATCAGTGGGCAAGTGGGTAACACACTGGGGTAGAGGTTGAGAACCCAGCACTGAATCAGACAGACCTGGGTTTGAATCTGTTCCCCACTAGCTGCTACATAAGTTTGAACAAGTTACTTAGACATTCTATGTCCCAGTTGATCAGTAAAATTGGCATGAAAACCGGGCTCGGTGGCTCAGCCTGTAATCCCAGCACTTTGGGAGGCTGAGGTGAGCGGATTGCCTGAGCCCGCGGGTTCAAGTCCCACCAGGGCAACTTGACGAAAGCTTGTCTCTACAATAAATCAAAAATTAGCCGGGCATAGTAGCGCGTGCCTGTAGTTCCAGCTACTTGGAAGGCTGAGGCAGAAGGATCGCCGGAGCCCAGCAGGTCGAGGTTGCGGTGGCTGGAAGCCTGCCACTGCACTCCAGTCTGGGTGACAGAGTGAGACTCCAACTCAAAAAAAAAAAAATGGCATGATGGTCGTAGCTCCCACAAAAGAATGTTATAAGAAGAATCCTAGAAGAAAACACAGGAGACACCTTTATGCACATTGGAGTAGGCCATCAATTATTGATCAAATTCCCCAAAGCATATGCCTTAAGAGATAAGATAGACAAGTGGGACCTCATCAAACTAAAAACCCTTTGCACAGCAATAGAAACCATCAAGAGAGTAAAGAGACATTACATAGAATGGGGAAAATATTTGCTAATTGTGTATCTGACAAAGGCCTAATACACAGGATCTACAAGGAGCTCAAACAAGCCAAAAGGAAAAAAAAAAACAGCCCTATTAAAAAATGGGCTGAAGATATGAACAGACAGTTCTCAAAATAAGGCATATGAGCAGCCAACAGATACATTAAAAAATGCTCAGTCTCCCTAATCATCAAAGAAATGCAAATGAAAACCACATTGAGATGCCACTTAACTCCAGTGAGGATTGCCATCACTAACAAATCACAAAACAAAAGATGCTGGCATGAGTATGGAGAAAAGGGGACACTTCTACACTGTTGGTAGGAGTGCAAACTAGTCCATCCTCTATGGAAAATAGTGTAGCAATTTCTATGGGAACTAGAAACTGACCTTCCATTCAATCCACCAATCTCCCTTCTGGAAATATACCCAGAGGAACATGCACACGCATGTTTATTGCCACACTAATCACAATAGCTAAAACATGGAACTAACCCTATTGCCCATCGAAAGTGGACTGGATAAAGAAAATGTGGTACATAGACATGATGGAATATTATGCAGCCATAAAGAAGGACAGAATCATGGACTTCGCAGCAAATCGGATGGAGTTGGAGACAATCAAACTTAGTGATCTATCACAGAAACAAAGAACTGAACACCACATGTTCTCACTCAGACGTGGGGCCTGAACATTAACCACAATACCACCAGGGAGGGATCAGCAGTAGTGGGACACTGCCGGGGAGGGAGCGAGCACATGCAACACAAAGGGTGCCTGGTCCTAAACCAGGGCCGGTGAGGACCGGTGGGAGGCCCAAGTTCCACCTGCAGGTGGATTACTTATGTATCTAATCCTGACTTGTACCCCACACTCTATATTAAAATAAAATTTAAAAACCAAAAAAGAATTACATCAAACAGTAATGCATCAGACATGCTTCGCACGATGATTAGCAAATGGGAAATGTTTAGTAAATGTCTGTCTGTCTCCCTCTTTTTCCTTGTTTGATGCAACAGAAGCCATCTTTCCCTCACTTCCTAAAACTGCTGCCATCGTCTTTCATGCCACAATGAGAGATGAAATTTTTAAATCTCAGAAGTACCCAAGACTGCCCTGGTAGAGGGAATTGATGTGACAAGGTGAAACTTTGCTAATGCACAGTTTAGTTTTCACTTGGTCCCAACATTCCCTCTTACAACCATTTCTTGATCGCCTACTCTGTGTCATCGCTATACTAGGCTTGGGGTTATCATGGCAAGAAAACTGGGGGGTTTCCTGTTCTTGAGCTCACTGAGTATCCTACTGCTTCTGCGACTCTCTTGATTGTGACTGGTTTCTACGGCGAACACTTTCGATTAGACACTATTCTTGTTTTTCTTGCTCTATTGGGGCCTTGAACCTTAGAAAGGTCCTCAGCTCCCACAACTGCTTTGTCCAGAGGAAAATTCCCTTTTGGTCCTTAACTCAGGGCTCTCAAGCTCAACAGGAACTCCTGTAGCCAATGCCAGATAAGGAATGAAGCTCAGCTTTTCTGCTCACCCATGAGTAATAGAGTCCGACAACAAGTTCACAGAGTCCTAGAGTGGTCATTAAATGGATAAGAGATCTCAGCAGCCTACATGAAATTTTGAGTGTATTGAATGATTTTTCCCAAACTGCAATGCAGAAGAATGTATACATTTTTGAATAAACAAAATTCTAACTACTTTTCCTCAGTAATCTCCTATCCTGGTTCATTTGGGCAAATTCACATATATCCTGCAGAGTATTACTCTAATATTTTTTCACCTAATAAAATGAATGAGAATACCATTTCTCATCTGTTCCCCTCACATATATTTTCACCAAAGTGATACAGACTTGAAAATGTGCAGATGTCAGCTTATTGATATTTAGATATGCAAAACAAAGATAGTCATGAAAAAGTCTGCTTATGTACAATGATCCCTCTCCTTAATAATTTAAGATCCTTACTTGATCCTGTGTAATTAATGCCGCATCAGGGGAGTAAAAAACAAAGGCAGAGACAAGTAATATAAATGTCATGTGACCAAGAACATCAAGGGAATTTATACAATGCAGAGTTAGGGCCTTAGCTTAAGAGAGTTTGGCTGAAGGATAGAAATTAGTGAATCTACAAAAGGCATTATAGCAATAACTGCTGTAAACTCTCATTCCTCAGCCTGCTTTGCTCAGCCAATCCCTCTAATCTTAAGTGTGCAACACTTACATATGTCCAGGAATTGTGACAACCTATATCTTTGAAAAGAAAAGATCAGAGACTGTCTTGTCACAGGTTCTGGTGAGTGCAAAGAAGAGACACTCAAATTCAATGGCTGGGGCTCAGATGTCTTGGTTATAAACTTCTATTCCCATCATGGTGATCTCTCTTTGAATAGGATGAGAAACCTTTCTAAGATCCTGGTGCTTAATAAGTGGAAGTGTGTTTGATTTCCTCTACTTCAGGTGTGTACCTTGTACTTCAAGTATCTAATTTCTTAAGCAGAGTGCAGTCAACATTTCTGTAGAATAACAGTGTTACAGTTTGAATGGACACGTGGCAGCAAGCATCACCTGGACAAGGCCAGTTGGCTACCCCAGATAGATCCTCATGGTATGGCAGGTCCTTGTTGTGGTCACCATATCTATACCAGTTATCTATCACTGCATAACCAACTACCTCAAGTTTAATGGCCTAAAAAAATCTTATTGCTCATGATTCTATAGGTCATAGATTTGGGCAGGGCTTAACAGGGACAGATTATCTTTGTACTACTTCATGTAGACTGGGAGACGTACCTAGGGCTAGAGACCTCTCACATTTGATGCCATGGTGCTGGTGGTCATTTGGGGCACCTTAATTCTCCGGGTGCTTACCAATAGGGTTAGTCCTAGCCACATGTGGCTATTTAAGTAGAAAATTGCAATAATCAAAATTAAAGTTTAAAATTTGGTTTCTTGGTCACGAGTCATGTTTTAAGTGCTCAAAAGCCACACGTGGCTAGGAGCTACCGCATTAGACAGTGTAGAGTATTTCCATCATAGCAGAAATTTCTATCAAAAAGTACTGTTTTAGGACCTCTGTCTTCAGTAGTATGGTCTGGACTTCCTTCAGTAGGTTGGCTGGCTTCCTCCTACAACACCTCAAGGTCTGGCCCTGGAAATCCCAGATACTACTTTGATTGCATTCTATTGGTCAAAGGAATTCACAAAATAGCACAGATTTCCAGGGGTGGAAAATAGAGTCCATAGCAGACAGCAAAGACATATTGTAAAGGGTGCAGAAACAGAGAGATGATTCACTGTCATTTTGACAACCTACCACCATATCAAGTTCAACCATAAGTTCGTTCTAGCAAGGAAGCCTCAGGGTGGGGGATGGGAACTAACACCTCTGGTCTCTTTTCACCTTTATCTCTTTCCACCCTCTGTCTTGCGTTCTGTTCACCGTCCTTGTTTGGCAGCCATATTTCCTCACGACCTTGTCTCCATATTCTGTCTCTGTCTCTTGTCAAGCTTAAATTTCATTACCGACATTATTACCATTCCCATAATTACATGCTCAAACCCGCTGCCCCCTCTCGCTTTGTCATTTTCACTTAGAAAATAAAAATTGAAGTGATCTGATGAGAACTCATATAAGTTTCCACCACCAGCCACCTCTGTCTACTTACCTCATCTTTCTTCTCTCAGGCTTTTGCCAATGATTTCACCAAAAACACTTTTGTTGAGATCCCCAGTAGCCACTTATACTTCTCTTCCCTGACCCATCAGCGGCTCTTAAGTCGTTTACCACTTCCCACACATGGCTTCCTTAGAACTTTGCTCTCTTCTGGTTTCCTTCTGCCACCCTCCATCTCAGTCTCCTATGCTGGCTCCTTCTCTTCCCCTGAACTTCTTTTTTTCTTTTTGAGTTGGAGCCTCACTCTGTCGCCCAGACTGGAGTGCAGTGGCCGCTTCCGGCCACCGCAGCCTCATCCTGCTGGGCTCCGGCGATCCTTCCACCTCAGCCTTCCAAGTAGCTGGAACTACAGGCACGCGCTACCACGCCTGGCTAGAGATGAGGTCTCGCCAAGTTGCCCAGGCGGGTCTCGAACCCGCGGGCTCAGGCAATCCACTCACCTCAGCCTCCCAAGGTGTGGGATTACATACTGAGCCACCGAGCCCGGCTCCCTGAACTTTTATGTCAGAGTGACCCAGAGATCTGCTCTTAGGCTTCTTACCTTTTCCATACACACTAATTCCCTGGGTGATCTCATCCAGTCTCAAGGATTGAGATACCTTCTATTTGCTCATGACTCCAAGATAATATAGTTCTAACCACACTACTTCTAAAGTCCATGCATCAAAATTCCTTCAAGTTATCACCCATTGAATGTCTAACAAGCATCAAAAATGTAAGACTGCCAAAGCTACATTCCTAATATGCCCTCTTACAACCTAGGGACTCAGCGGTGCATCTCTAGTTTTCCAGTTCCTCAGGCCAACGGGATGGTAGACATCCTCAACTTCTCTTGTTGACCCTGTGCATCCAATCCATCAGGAATTCCTGTAGGTAGCCCCTTTGGAAAACAACCAGAATCACCACTTCCTCTGCCTTCACCTAGGCCACTGTCACCCTTTTTGTGTAGGACTATAATAGTCTTTTGACTGCTTCCACACTTATACCCCTATAGTCTGTTTTCAAGAACAGGTTCAAATGTACCATTAAGATATATGCATGTTAGATGTGTCACTCTTCTGTTCAAAACTTTTTAATGGTTCCAAATTTCTCTAAGAAAACCAAAGTCCTAAAATGGGTCCACTTCTTCTCCCTTGACCTCCTTTCCCTCTCACTCACTCAGCACAGATAATTACTCCAAATGACTTTTGCACTGACTGTTCTCTTTGCTGGGAATGCTTTCCCCCCAGCTACTTGCACGGCTCAATCCCTCGCCTCCACTAAAACTCAGCTCAAAAATCTCCTTCTCAGTGAAGCTTAAACATGACCTCTCTATTTAAACTGGAAACATCCCCTTACCCCTACAACTCACGACTTCACACTCCACTTTTCCTTCATTTATCCTTGGGACTGCTCGTGCTCCAGCATACAATGTGCTCACATTGTAGGTCTCTGGTTGGTGTTTCTTTCTAAGAGAGTTTAAGTTTGGTGAAGGTAGGGATCTTTGTCTGTTGTATTTCACTGATACATCTCAAGCAACTAGTAGTTAGTACATCACAGGTGCCTATTAAATATTTGTTGAAGATGCCGGTGTGGATGCAAGGAAAAGAGTACACTTCTACACTGTTGGTAGGAGTGCAAACTAATCCAACCTGTAGAGAAGACAGTGTGGCGATTTCTAAAGGAACTAGAAATTGACCTGCCATATGATCCTGCAACCCCCCTTCCGGGAATATAACCAGAGGAACACAAATCGCTTTATAAAAAAGACACCTTCACACGCATGTTTATCGCCACACTATTCACAATAGCAAAAACATGGAACCAACCCCACTGCCCATCGAAAGTAGACCATGTAAAGAAAATGTGGTACATGTACATGATGAAATATGATGCAGCCATAAAAAAGGACAAAATCATGGACTTCGCAGCAAATTGGATGGAACTGGAGACCATCATACTTAGCAATGTATCACAGATACAAAGAACCGAATACAACATGTTCTCACTCAGAAGTGGGACCTGAACACTAATCATAATAGCACAAGGGGGGAATGGACCATCACAGGACACTGCCAGGGGAGGGAGGAAATAAAAGGGCGTGTAGCTTCACAAAGGGTTCCTGGTCCTAAACCAGGGAAAATGAGGGCCAGCTGGAGGTCCAAACTTCACCTGCACAAAGCTTGTGTGACTCATTCTGACGTGTTCCAAACATATCTACAACAAAAATAAAGTTAAATAAATAAATATTTGTTGAATGACTGAATGAAGTTTTAGACACCTACATATTTTGCCTGTAACCATATAGGGACTAATATCAAAACTGGTTTAAATATAAAGCAATTTGCTACACAACATTAACTGCTACGGGTGATGGAATTATCTCCTGTCTGTTGACTTGAAAGTAAATCATGTCTTATTTAAAGCCAGTTCCAGGCCAAAGTGTCAAGAAAGTGAAACTGACCTCTGCAGACTTACTTATCCTTTTTTCTTCTGGTAGCCCTCTTTCCATATCTTATTTTTCTGACCTGTTTTCCCTTTCTAAAAGCATCTGTTACGTAAATGAATTCCTGCTAATATATTAGTCCATAATGGCTTCAAGTAGATACTGCATCAAGAAAATGCCTATACCAAAAAGTCCTCTTTCTTTGGGGGGGGTCCCACACTCTTGGTATATTTGTGAATATTTTAGAGATCTAAGAATCAATTTTATAAAGTGAAATTACTTTTATTTGAACAAGTCATCCTCTTCAGTCAGAATTTGGTGTAGGGAGCCAGATGGCTGTTTAGCAACTTAGGGACTCAGTTTTTTCCTCTGAAAAATGAGACGAATACCAGTGTCTTCATTATTTGATTATTGTGTTAACATACATAGAACCCTTTAGATAGTGCCAGGCTCATAATAGCATCATACATGGGTCAGTTTTGATAATTGATTCTCTTTCTAATTTTGCTATTCTAAGTTAGATGTTTGTTTTTAAATATAATTCTATGGCTTTTTAACTCAGGGTGCACATTTAAAGGTATAGAGAACAGTATGCAGTGACACAATTTTCGAATGGTAGCTTTGCTTAATAATCTAACAAATTTTGTAGTTAATATTCACTAAATCAATATGTTTATATTACAACTGTTGTTCACTTTCTTCTTTTCTTATTTTATTCTAAGCTTTCTGAGGACAAGAACTGCTCTAAACTTAAATAGTTCCAAAGTACTCATAGAGTACAATCCATCCCGTGAATGCTCAGTGAATGTTTGATGACACTTTCAGCATTTTCAAAACAGTATTTAATGTTTTATTTTTTATCTTTCTGTAAATTGCATTTTTGACAATTATTTCTTTTTAGCAGTAGAGGCTGAACATACAAATGGTACTTGCAAGGTTGAATCTATTTAAAGCCAAGGACACATTTAGTCTTTCCTCGGAACATTTTATCCCTTGATGATTAAATGCATTCATTAAAGATAACGTAGATTTGTAGCTCTGCTATTTCCTAGCTTAATGGATTCTTGTTTGATTACTTTATTGATTTAATTTTTTAAAGATGCAAATATGTGTGGCCTACTTGCTAAAATTTTTTTTCTTCAATTGAATAAAATGCAAGGCTCTTTTTCTTTTCCTTTTTTTTTTTTTTTTGGTCCTGGTTTCTTTTTACCACGTTAGAAATACAAACCAAAGAAGAAACATTTTATACCTAGGCTGAGTCTACATGCCATATGATACTCTCAAGGCAAGTCCAGCCACAGATCCAATCTCTGACTTGAAGAGGTAGGTGACTATTGAAACCAGGCACAAAAAGAGGGATTGCCACATAGAAAATCATCTACGTGCAAACCAAACTTTAGATACGCTGCCCTAAAAGGCTTTGGGGGAGAGATTGCACCTCCTGGAAAGCCCAGCACGAGGAGGGTTAGGTCCCCAGGAGTCCTGGTCACATGCATCCACAGATTTGGACACTGTTAAAAAAGAGACACTAGAATTTGGAGTCTCAAAAAAGTGTGTTATGTGTTTGTTGGGTGGAGTAGAGGAAGCAGCAATGGCCGCCCCAGGCCCGGGATCTCTCATGGCTCTGTCGTCGCCAGCAGGTGGAGGAATGGATCGGAGTCAAGTTTCCACTAACCAAGCTCAAGGGAAGCTTCTCTAGAGAAAGGGGTTACATGAAAACCTAAAATACGGGATTATCATTTTAGGAGCCTCTGGTGAAGGGAGGGGTCTGCCTCGACTCAGCAGGAGCAATGACAAGCAGTGGGAGTGAAGCTGACAGCAGTGGTTGCTGAAGTGACAAAGCTGATGTTGGCAACACAGGGAGCAGAGTGGCCAGACCTGCCTCCAAGACAGACATCGGAGCAACAAATTCCCATTAACATTCTGCCACATAAAGCAGAACGATAGGGACTTTATGCTTATTTCTGACTTAGCCATCATAATTCTAATCATGGTAGGTAATCTCCATCGTCTGTGTTAACAGATGTCTTCAACTGAGGCTTAGATGGTTGTAGATCTTGCCCAAGGACACACAACTAGTAAGACGATGAGGTTAGAATAGTACCTAGAACAATTTTCTTGAAACTGCACTGCCTCTTTTTGAATTTTTCTTTTTTTATTTTTTTGAGTCGGAGTCTCACTCTGTCACCCAGGCTGGAGTGCAGTGACACACTCCCGGTCACCCCATCCTTGACCTGCTGGGCTCAGGAGATCCTTCCGCCTCAGCCTTCCAAGTAGCTGGAACTACAGGCATGCACTACCATGCCCGGCTAATTTTATCTATCTATCTATCTATCTATCTATCTATCTATCTATCTATCTATCTATTATAGAGATAAGGTCTCACCAAGTTATCCAGGCTGGTCTCGAACCTGTGGGCTCAGACAATCTCCTTACCTCGGCCTCCTGAAGTGCTGGGATTACATGCTTGAGCCACTGCGCCCGGCTGGAAATTTTTTATTAACCAGATTATTAAATTGACTAGAATACTCAATTCCAAAAAAACCTTACTTGGTAGTTACTCATTTTAAAACTTCATTTGGCCTATGTTTTGTATTCATTACTTGAAGAAATACGCACTTAGCCTCTGTTCAACATTTTAAGTTACTATCCCTGGGAATTATTGTTGAAAAATGAGTCCTTCCTTTATTAACTAGAATGCCTCAGAGTTTGAGAGTGACTGAACTACATTATCAACCAATTTTTCAGATGAAGAGTCTCTCTCGGCTGCCTGTAAATTAAAATGTACTTGGTCTATGGAAACAGAAACAAACAGCCAATATGATTTTACTGCTTTTTTTGATATCTTCTTTGCTTTTCTATTATTCAGAGAAGGAGGATTGATTTTTACTTTCTCTTTTAAATTTTCTTGGTCAAGAAACAATAAGCCACAGAATTCCTATAAGGATTCATGATTTGTTCAAATGATTAGAAAATCATTTTGCTAATTTAAAAAATATAGGGATGCTTTCTAATCACATTAGACTGAAATGCAAAATATATTCAGAAGAAAAAATGCTAGTAATTGCCTAAAAGTTATTCTACTATAATAATTTCCATACTTAATAAGAGACATCCCACCTAAATTGAAACCTATCTCAAAGCCTGTAAATTAAATACAGTGGCCTAATCTCAAATATCCATGCTTACAATTGGAAAGAACCATCATGAGGTCATGAAAATATACAAAACGACACACACACATCAGTATTATAGACACAGATATTTTTAAAGGAGCAATGATAGTATCTTGCCTTTACCATACCTTCACCTATGTATCTTTTCTGAATATCATAGCAAGCACTTAAGGTGAATAGACAAGGATCAGGGTCTACATTTTATAGAAGTGGATGAAGAACTTCTTGTCACTGAATTACAAAATGACAAAAATGGAACAAGAACCCTACTTCGGTTACCTATTGTCGCTTAATAAACACCCTAAAATTTAGCGACTCAGAACCACCATTGTATCTCTCCCTCCCCATTTTGTGGACGGGGAATTCCAGAAAGGTTGGCTGTGCGGTTTGTTTCTGTTCCCGGGTCTACCGCCTTAGTGTTTTTTGGCATCTTCTCGACGACCTCTCCACAACGTGTGAGCTTCTCTCAGCGTGGTGGTATCAGCAGCCCTTCTGGTAACTGTGGCTGCTTTGGAAGACGCCCAAAAGGGAAGCTGCCAAACCAACTAAGGGCTGTATCCGACATGGCATAGCAAGCATTACTTCTGCTGGTTTGTTGGTGGTGGTGTTTTTGTTTGTTTTCTCTCTGTTTGGGGCAAAATAATCACAGGACCTAATAGTCACAGGAGGGGAAATCCACTCCTTCTCTTAAAGGGGGAGTGGCAAAGCCACGTTGCAGAAGAACACTGGGGGCACGAGAGATGTTGTGGCCATTTTTGAAAATAGTCTTCCACAAATTCTGATCTCTTTTAGTCTACATCCAGTAATGTGTCCACTGCATCAAACTGCTCAAGGCAAACAATGACAAGAAAAAATCAATTGGTATGTGAGATCTAAAGCTTGTATATTAACGGCTAAAATATTTTCATTTGATTAAATTTCTAATTCAACCATGATTAGGAAGTGTCTTTTGTGTGTGTGCCTGCATACAAGTGCCATTGTGTGTGTGTATGTGCGCGCGTGCGTGCGCGCGCGCGCGCCCCTGCGTGATTAGGGAGTCTCTTGAACTGATTTTCCTAACCAGATCAAGACTTACCTTTTACATAGCTTCTACTATAAATCCTCATATTGCTGTAATCCTTACATCTATTTGCATAACTAGGCCCAGTTTACTACCCAGCAGACCTTCCACTCTGACTGTTCTTCCTTCACCGTGTCCTACATAAACCCCCCTCCTGTGATGTCTCTGAGCTTTTGTTTGTTTGTTTGTTTGTTGCTTGTCAGAGTCTCCACTGTCCTGTCCACTTTTCTCACCAACATTCAAAGTGTGTATGTGCCTGCATAATAGTGCCATTTGTGTGTGTGTGCCTGCATGATTAGGGAATATCTTTAATTGATTTTCCTAACCAAGCTGGCTTAATTATGCAAGAGAAAAGGTCAAGGACTTAACTTCAACATTTGTCCAAGATACTATATTCTACCTTTCTGCTAGAGAGACAGGAACACCCCCCCCCATTAGATGGTACTGCCGGTTGAAAACAATGTAGATTTCACCATCCTTCTCTTAGCTTCTCCCCTAAGCAAACAATACAAAAAGACAAAAATACTCACATAAATTCAACCTCAGAGAATCCCCACATGAATAAATTCCCAACCAAAAGTCATAGGCAGGAAATAAAGAGCTTAATAGGTGGCAAGAAAAAAAGAAAACAAGAAACAAGGTAGTCTTTACCTTGTAAAGACTCAAAAGTTGTAAATGAGATGCTGGTATGGAAAAGAGCATCAGGGAGCAGAATAAGAAGTTCTTGGGGAAGAGGGTGACGGGACGGGACCTGTACTTTAAGATGAGGATCTTGGCAACAGTAAGCAGAAGAGATTGGGGCAGGGAGCTATTTGTTGGATTATTTCTCTCTACGGGCAAAGGATATTGAGGCTTCAACACAGAGGAGATGGGATGAAACAGTTTGGGAAAACACTGAAGGAGGAAAACAAAAATGACTGCTTAGATTGGGGATGAGGGAGAAATGCAACCAGCCATATTAGAATGTGAACAGGCCCTTACCAGCCATATTGGAATGTGAACAGGCCCTAGCTGTGAGAAACTCCCTGGGGATTAGTTTACGTAGAGCGAAATGACCTTAGGTTCTCTTGCTTCCCAATGAAAGTAGCACCTCATACTTTTGAAAAGTGCCTTGAAATAACAGTTATTACTTTAGTCAGTGATGCTGCAAAACCATTTCCATCACCACATAAAACAAAACCCACGCTTGGCTTTCTTTATGACATAATTTTTTAAAATGTCCAAAGTCCACATGTTTGAATGGGAACAAGTAGGAATCAAATAATCATCTAATTCAATGACCAGCTCAGAGAATGCCAAGCGATGTGCTTAATAATTGTCCTCGGGATGTTGCTGTCATTTTGGCAATTCACTGCAAAGCAATGTTTGGGTTCTGCATTTGGGCATAATTTTTTCTTCTTTTCATCATTCTTAAGGTGCTGAAGTTGTGTCGTTTGGCTTAGTTTTGTTTCTTGCTATTATTGCTCTGTTTTCTAAGATAGTTTGCCTTAGTCCTTTTTGTTTCTGCTTGTTATGGTCTTCAGGAAAAAACAGGTATTGTAAATAATTTTGAGTTGAAGCCGGGCTCGGTGGCTCAGCCTGTAATCCCGCGCCTTGAGAGGCTGAGGTAAGTGGATTGCCTGAGCCCCGGGGTTCGAGACCTGCCTGGGCAACTTGGCGAGACCTCATCTCTACAATATATCAAAAATTAGCCGGGCGTGGTAGCGCATGCCTGTATTTCTGGCTACTCGGAAGGCTGAGGTGGAAGGATCGTCAGAGCCCAGCAGGTCGAGGCTGCGGTGGCCGGGAGCGGTCACTGCACTCCAGTCTGGGTGACGGTGTGAGACTCCAACTCAAAAAAAAAAATAATAATAATAATAATAATAATTTTGAGTTGAATGAAGCATAAAAAGTGCACAAGATACTCCCATTGATAGAGCTGTGCATTGTGAAAGCAAGGCAGCTCACACCTGATAAGCTACATTCCCTTTGAAAGAGCTTTCAGAACACAGCAGGAGCAGATACCATGGGGACAAGAAGTGGTGAAGCTGGCAGGAACCTGGCTTAGAGGTAGATTTCAAGATCAGTTCAAAATAAATTTAGGATTTATACATTTATAAGTATTGCACCGATATAGGTCATAGACTGTAAGAGCAGGGTGTTTTATTTTTAAAAAGATGTGGGGTGCAATTCAGCATTAGGTATACAAGTGGTCATCGTACAGGTAAAGTTTGGGCCTCCCTTTGGTCTCCAGTTTGCCTGGTTTGAGATCAGGTACCCTTATTGATGTTGTGCCCCACCCCCAGCAGTATTTCACTACTGCCAATCCCTTTCTTATACTATTATGGTAATTGTTCAGTGTCTGTTTGTGAGTAAGAACATGTGGTACTCTATTCTTTGTTTTTGTGACAGATCACTGAGTATGATAGATTCTAAATCCATCCAAGTTGCTGCAAAGTCCATATGTTTGTCCTTCTTTTCGACTGCATAATATTCCATTGTGTATATGTACCACATTTTTTAAAATCCAGTCCAGTTTGGTTCCATGTTTTTGCTATTGTAAATAGTGCTGCATTAAACATGCATTTGCAGGTATCTTTTTTGTAGAATGATTTGAGTTCCTCTGGGGATATTCCCAGTAGGGATATTGCTGGGTCATATGGAAGGTCAATGTCTATTCTTTCAGAAATCACCACATTGTTTTCCAAAGAGTTTCCACTCGTTTGCATTCCCACTAGGGGTGTAGAAACTTTCCTGTTTCTCTGCATCCTCGCCAGCATCTGTTGTTGGTTGTTTTATTAATGATGGCCATACTTACTGAGGTTAGGTAGTATCTCAATGTGGTTTTGATTTGCATTTCTCTGATGATTAGAGAGGTTGAGCACTTTTTCATGTGTCTGTTTACTGCCCATATATCTTCTTTTGAGAAGTGTTTATTCATGTCTTTTGCCCACTTTGTAATGGGGCTGTTTGATTTTTCCTTTTGGCACATTTGAGTTCCTTGTAGACCATAGATGTTAGGCCTTTGTCAGATGTACAGTTGGCAAATATTTTTCCCCATTCTGTGGGCTGTCTCCCCACTCTCTTGATGGTTTCTTGTGCTTTGCAGAAGCTTTTCAGTTTGATGAGGTCCCACTTGTCTATCTTATCTCTATAGGCACTTAAGGGTTTTGCTCAGAAATTGGTTCCCAGTTCTAATTTCCATAAAGGTGTCTCTTGTATTTTCTAAGGTTCTTATAGTTTGAGGTTTTATGTTCAGGTCTTTGATCCATTTAGACTTGATTTTTGTGTATGGTGATAGGTAGGGGTCCTGATTCAATCTTCTGCATGTGGTCATCCAGTTTTCCTAGCACCATTTACAGAATAGGTTCTCCTCTTCCCAGTGGTTGTTGTTGGAGGTTTTGTTGAAGATGAGTTGGTTGAGAAATCAAGGTTTAGTTTCTGTAATTTCTATCCTGTTCCATTGGTCTCTATGCCTGTTCTTGTACCAATACCAGATTGTTTTGATTATTGTAGCCTTATAGTAAAGTTTGAAGTCTGGAAGTGTGATATCTCCCACTTTGTTTCTTTTGCTAAGGATTATTTTGGCTATTCATGGTTGTTTATGTTTCCATATGAATTTCTGTATTGTCATCTCCAGGTCTGAGAAGAATGATGTTGGTAATTTAATGGGTATTACATTGAATCTGTAGATTGCCTTTGGTAGGATGGACATCTTAACAAAGTTGATTCTTTCTATCCATAAGCATGGAATATTTTTTCATCTGTTTGTGTCTTCTTGGGTTTCTTTGAGCAGTGCTTTGCAGTTTTCATTGTAAAGGTGTTTCACTTCTCTGGTTAGGAAGATGCTGAGGTATTTCATTTTTTTCTGTGGCTATTGTGAATGGGATTGTGCTTTTTATTTGTTTCTCTGCCTGCTTGTTGTTGGTGTATAAGAAGGCAACTGTCTTTTGCACATTTATTTTGTACCCTGAGACATTGCCAAAGTCTTTTATCAGTGCTAGGAGGTTTTTGACAAATTCCCTTGGATTTTTGAGGTATAGAATCGTATCATCAGCAAAGAGGAATAACTTAACTTCCTCTTTTCTTATTTGGATACCCCTGATTTCCTTCTCTTGTCTAATTTCTCTGGCTAGGACTTCCAACACAATGTTGAACAAGAGGGATGAGAGTGGGCAGCTCTGTCTTGTTCCAGTTTTTGGGGGAAATGTTTCTAGTTTCTGTCCATTTAGCAATATGTTGGCTGTGGGTTTATCATAGATGGCACTTAGTATTTTGAGATATATGTCTTCTATGCCTTGGTGTTTGAGGGTTTTTAATCAAGAAGGGATGCTGGGTTTTATCAAAAGCTTTTTCTGCATCTAATGATATAATCATGTGTTTCTTGTTTTTACATCTGGTGATGTATTTTAACTACATTTATGGTCTTGTGGATGTTGAACCAGCCCTGCATCCTGGAGATGAAGCCTACTTGGTCATGGTGGATGATTTTTGAGATGTGTTGTTGGATCCAATTTGCTAGAATCTTGTTGAGAATTTTTTCATCTATGTTCATTAAGGACATTGGCCTGTGGTTCTCTTTTTTTGGTTAGATCTTTACCCGGTATGGGTATCAGTGTGATATTAGCTTTGTAAAATGATTTGCAGAGAATTCCATCTGTCTCAAAAGCCTGGAATACTTTCAATAAGATTGGTATAAGCTCCTCCTTGTATGTTTTGTAGAATTCTGCCGGAAAGCCGTCTGGTCCAGGGCCTTTTTTGTAGGTAGTGTTCTAATGATGGAGTCAATATTCCTAGGTTGTTATTGGTCTATTTAGTGTCTCAATGTCTTCTTGTTTGAACCTTGGGAGGTTTTATGATGTCAGAAAGTCCTCTGTTTCATTTAGTTTATCAAGTTTGTTTCCATACAGATATGTCTAATAATCTGATAATCTTGTATTTCTTCAGGGTCAGTTGTGATGTGATCTTTTGCATTTCTGATTGTGTTTATTTGGGCTTTTTTTTTTCTCTTTTCCTTTGTCATTCTGGCTAGGGGTACATCAATCTTATTTATGCTTTCAAAGAATGAGCTTTTTGGTTTTTTTTCTTCTTTTCTATGATCTTTTTGTCTTCTCTGTCCCATATTTGGGTTTTTACTTTGGCAATCTGGATTCTTCTGCTAAAGCTAGGGTTTGGTGGTCTTGTCTTTCCAGTTCCATTAGGTGATTTGTTAGGTTGTTACCTTGTGATCTTTCCGTTTTCTTGATGTGTGTTCGTAGAGATATAAATTTCCCTCTTAGAACTACTTCCATGGCATACCAGAGGTTTTGGTAAGATGTTTCTTCATTTTCATTTATTTCCAGGAAACTTTTAATTTCTCTTTTATTTTTACTGTTGACCTAGTAGTCGTTTTCATCATGCTGTTTAGTGTTCATGTCTTTGTGGGTTTGGGGGGAATTTTGTAGGTGTTGATATTTAATTTACTCCACTGTGGTCAGAGGAGGGGCATGGAAGTATTTTGATCTTATGGACTTTGTTTATGCTTGATTTATGACCCAAGATGTGATTGATCTTGGAGTACATTTTATGTGGTGATGAGTAGAATATATATTCTGTGGTTATTGGGTGAAATATTCTGTAGGTATCTATTAAGTCCATTTGGTCGAACATCAAGTTGAGGTTCTGGATTTCTTTTTTAATTTTTTGCCTCGATAATCTATCTAGGGTTGTTAGTGGGGTATTTAAGTCCCCAGCTATAATAGTGTTGAGTCAATATCTTTTTTTAGTTTGCTTAGTAGTTGTTTTATAAATGCTGGTGTTCCTGTGTTGGGTGCATGTACGTTTAGGATGGACTTTTTTTGTTAATGAATTGAAACTTTTATCATTATGTAGTGTTTTTTGGCATCTTTTTAAATTTTTGATAGCTTAAAGGTTGTTTTGTCTGATATTAAAATCATGACTCCTGCCTTCTTTTTTGATCCATTTGCCTGGAACTCATTTTCCATCCTCTAACTTTCAATCTATGTGTATCCCTTGTGGTGAGATGAGTTTCCTTGAGGCAGCAAATGATTAAGTCATTTTTAAAAATCCAGTTTTCTGTTCTGTGTCTTTTCAGTGGTACATTTAGTCCATTCACATTTGGGCTGATTATTGAAATGTGACTGTTTATCCCCATCATGAGGTTCTTATAAAGTTTTTTTCATGTTGTCTTCCGGCTTTTGGGTTGATGTATGTGTGTGTTTTCAAGTTTGCTGTTGTGATGTATTCTCTGTTGATTCTGTGTTCTGCTATTCTCTTAGGAATATTCTCTTGGGAAGTGTGTGGTCATTCTTTTTTCTTTCTTCTGTGCTTAACACCTTTTTAAGTGTCTCCTGTTGAGTTGGTCTGGAAGCTGCATAATATCTCAGGGATTTAGATGTCTGGGAAGGATTTTAATCCTCCATCACTGATGAAGCTGTCTTGGCTGTGTAGGAAATTCTTGGTTGAAATTGTTTATCTGTGAGGACTTTGAATATTGGACTCTAGTCCCTTCTTGCTTGTATTGTTTCTGCTGATAGCTCTGCTGCTTTCTGATTGGTTTACACTGGTAGGTAATTTGACCTTTCTCTTTTACTACCTTTAGGATTTTTTCTTTTGAGCCTACTTAGTGTAGATGAATTACTACATGTCTAGGGGTTGGTCTTCTTGTTTGATGTCTTGCAGGGTTTCTCTGTATCTCTTGTGTTTGGATGGTCACATCTCTGGTGAGATGGGAAAAATTTTCTTGGATAACCTTCTGGAATACTTGCTCCATGTTTTCCATTTCCCTTTCTTCTTCTGGGTACCATTCAGGCATAGGTTTATATAATCGCACATCTCCTGTAGGATTTATTCTTTCTTTCTGAGTCTCCTTCCTTTGTTTTCTACAGATCAGATTAATTTTATGTTTTGGTCTTCAAGTTCTGAGATTCTTTCTTCTGCTAGATTAATTCTGCTTTCCATGCTTGTCATCTTGTCATTTATTTCCCAGATGAAAATTTTTATGGCCAAAATCTCTGTTACAAGTTCTTTCAGCATTCTTTCTTGAATCTTATTCGCACTTTCCATCCATTCCCTAACCCCTGTTGTATTCTGTGACCGGTCATTGTGACTTCCATTGTTTGGATTCTGAGGTCTGATTTTTCAGGAGCTTTCTCTTTGTTACACTGGAAATTACCTATGTTCTTTCTTTCTTTCTTTCTTTCTTTCTTTCTTTCTTTCTTTCTCTTTCTTTTGAGTTGGAATCTCACTCTGTCGCCCAGACTGGAGTGCAGTGGCTGCTTCCGGCCACCACAGCCTTGACCTGCTGGGCTCCAGCGATCCTTCTGCCTCAGCCTTCCAAGTAGCTGGAACTACAGGCGCTCGCTACCATGCTCGGCTAATTTTTTTGATTTATTGTAGAGATGAGGTCTTGCCAAGTTGCCTGGGCGGGTCTCAAACCCGTGGGCTCAGGCAATCCACTCACCTCAGCCTCCCAAAGTGTGGGATTACAGGCTGACCCACCAAGCCCGGCACCTATGTTATTTCATTGATTTTTCCTCAGTTGTGACAAATCTCTTTCTTTTCTCTTTAGTTTCATTATTCAGTGGCAGTGGGAGAGGCTTTTATTTCTGATGCTTGTTTAGCCCTCTATTCTTCCCTGATCAGGCCTCTTGATTTCTTCTATTTTGAAACAGGACTGTGGGTGGGAAACTTTTCTGTCTCTTGTAATTTTGAGAGTCAAGTAAGGTGGAAGATGGGGAGCTAGGTTTCAAACGATTTGCAAATCACAATGTTAACTGATTGTGGTATAGGTTCCCTGAGACCTACTTCCCACCACCACTCTATATGATGATGCAATGGGTATGTGTGTGTACACCCTGAGTCCAAGATACAGTAATAGCAATGAGGAAACCAGAGAAAAGTAGAATGAAATAAGATGGACAAAAATTTTTAAAAAATAAAAAATGAAAAACAAAAAACAAAAAACAGAACAATGAAAGCAGAAATCAAAACAAACAACAATTGAACACACACACACACACACACAGCCACACATGCAAACACCAAAACAAACTGGAATAACAACAAAGCAAAACAAAACAAAACAAAAAACTCAGGAAAACCAAACACACACACACATGCCCAACACAAAATGAAAGGAGGAAAAAAGAGGAAGAAAGAAAAAAAGGAACAGAGAAAAAAATAGGAATTCAAATTGAACCTTCACACCATATATTCACACACACTAAACTAGAAAAAGAGAAGAACAAAAAAGCAAAAATCAACAAAAAACCCCTGAAAGTTGAATACTCAGTCATTCATGTACTCACATTAACAGAAAGCAAAAAGCAAAAGAAGAAAGAGAAAAAAAGGAGGTGGGGTGGCAGAGTGAACACTCACATACACATTCATACACAAAGAGAACATTTTAAAAAATTAACAAACAGAAAAAAACCCTGTTCTCTTGTGGCAGGTTCTGTAATTGTTCCTCTTAGCTGCTCCTCTACTGTCTCCTGCAGAGTTTCAGCCTCATTCACAATCTTCCCAGTGTCTGGCCCAGGGAAGGAAGAGAGGGCAATGGGGGTGGGTGGGATTTCAGTCATCCCCTCCCATCCTAGTATGGTCAGGGGAATTCCCTCCAGTGAGGAGGTGTGTGATTGTCTCTTCCCAGGTACTGGTGGGGGACACCCCCGTCAGTCTTATCCTGGAGTGGAGTCCTCCTATTGTGGCTGTTGTCCAGGCTCTGCCTGGGTTTTTCTCTCTCAGTCATGCCTCAGCTGTGTTCAGAGGACTGTTGTGGAGGAGAGGGTTGGGATAGCCCTCGACTCACCACTGATCTCTTTGTAGGTCTTCCTTGTCCTTTTCTGGCCACAAGGTTTGTCCCAAGGTTGAATCAGGGTACGGAGTGGGTTGCCTGAGACTCAGCACTTGTCCTGTCTCTTTGGAGCTTGTGCTTTCAGGATATTTTCTCTGGGTCACAATCAGCCTCTGAGTAGTTAATCTGCTGGTCACAGAGATTGGGTCTGTTGCTCCGCGGTGAGCAAGCTGAAACACTTTCTTGCCCAGTTTTCAAGATGGTGGCAGGGTGCCTCTTTCATCTCCTCCAGTGGAGCTCTGCCTCTAGGCTCCTTCACTGCACTTCCTCCACAGCCTTTTCTGCCAGAGTCTGGCCAGGTGCTGTAGTCATGAGGCAGATCCTAGAGCGGACAGTCTCTCCTGCTGCAGTGGAGAAGCAGACCCTGGAGCTGGCAGTGTCTCCCAGCAGCTTCTTTCTGGGATTGCCTTTGTTGATTTTTTAAAAATGGCATTTGATTTCTGCACCCTGAGGAGTGCTAGGGACCAAGCAGAGCAGCTGTGGCATCAGCTGCTTCACCAGGAGAGCCCTGGTCACTTGCCCCTGGGCCCCCACTCAGTCTCTCCTGGCAACTTTTTCCAGGAAGGGCTTTTTTGATTAAAAAAAAAGTGGTGCTCAGCTTCTGCACTCCAGGAAGTGCTAGGAACCAAGCAAAGCGGCTGCAGTACCAGCTGCTTTGCCAAAACATTCCTGGCCACTTGCTCCTGAGCCTCTACTCAGTTAGCCACTCATATGCCCACTTACTGACACATACGCAAAATTTTCCAGACACTCACTCACTCACACTGGGACTTACATAGTCCAACTGGCTCTGCCACCGTCTTTCTTGAATTCTGATTTTTGTTGTTGTTGTTCACATAGTAGGCCTTCAGTAAACTTTTGTTGGATGAATAAATGTGACAATCAAAACATATAAATAGATGGGTGTAAATCTTAGACTGCATTTATAGAAGTATATTATCTAAAATATGGAAAATGGTGGGTTGATTATTCTGCCATGGAGAGTTTCCATTTAGAATATTGGTTTTGTATCTAGAATATTGCATTTCACATTTTTTTTCCTGCCTCAGGTTTATTTGTACAAATAGCACAGGAGGGCACCAGCCCACGCAGACAGCAGCCTCGGGGTCGGACCAGTCCTTCCGTCCTCACATTGTCAGGCGGGGGCCTCTACTCTGCAGCCTTTGTGGGGGTCTGGGCACCTTTGAGAGCCTAAGCAGGAGCTGGAACTGACGCTGGAGCTGCAGGTGAAGCTGTGGTGGGAGGCTT
Organism: Tarsius wallacei; assembly: GCA_963574415.1. Taxonomy (NCBI): domain Eukaryota; kingdom Metazoa; phylum Chordata; class Mammalia; order Primates; family Tarsiidae; genus Tarsius; species Tarsius wallacei. The sequence continues at coordinate 41,815 of CAUYQG010027570.1, forward strand.
AGTTGGATTCTTGGCCTTTGGCCAGCAGAGCCTGCGGCCCTTGGCAATATGGGCACAAATACACTTCCCAAGCCTGGGGAGAGCAATGTATGCAAGTTGAGTAAGCTTGAGGCTAGGACGCTTTGGGATCTTGGGCTTAACCTCCTTGGGCTTTACGAGGGCCTTGATAGCCTCAGCATGGGCACTCATGGCACTGGCGTTGTTGGTCTGCATCTTCTCAGGCCCTTCTTGCTGTGCTTCTCGGCAAAGTGCATGTTTCTCAGGAACTTGGGGTCCACCCCCTTAAGAGACTCGTATCTTTGTGATCGGGGTTTCTTGATGACATTTCTGTGCCATTTTCGGGACTGGTTGTGTATAGTATGGTTCTTGGACTTGGCCATGTCTGCACTGTAACCCACGGCTCCTGAAGCACCGGGGACCGGAAGAGCATTTCACATTTTAAAAGAGATAGAACACTAGAGGTATTCTTAAGGACCAAATTGTGAGCAGGCTTGAAATCCTAGTATGAGAATTAATTTAAAGGAAAGTTAACTAGAAAGTTCTTAGTGGTGCTGGGGAGATGGGATTCAAATATCCTGTGATTTGAACTAGATAGATCTCTTACAGAGACACCTCTACTCCTGTGTGTCTCATGGTTCCATCTTAATCTTTGAACATCTGTTACCAGTTCTCTAAGGTGTTTTCAGAAAATATGGCATACAAATCACATCAAAACCACCAGGTGTTTTTCTGGTAAGGTGACTAATACCTAGATTAGATTGTAACAACAAATTATGTAAGATGAGATAATGATACAGTATTCCTTACCTTGTGGAGATACATTTCCGAAACATTTAGAGATGAAATTTAAATAAAAGTTCAATGTGTCCCAAGAAGAATGAGTTTATAATAATCTACTTAATGAATGAGATCGTCTCTCAAGAATAAAAGTTTGAAATTCTTTTTTTCTACCTCCCTTCAACCTCTCCTTTTCATAGTCCTTCATCTTATGAAAACAGTGGAATTTTGTCTCCAATTCATTACACAAGACTTGCAGGAAAAATGACTGTGCACTGCTTCTCAATGCTTGGTTTTCTGTTGTTTGCTTTAGAGGTGTTCCAAACCAAGGACCATTTCTTGGTTCTGAAGAGTTCATTTCAAATATTAACTTTTCATATAGATAAGGGATAATTCTGAGTAATCTACCGAGGGAAGTAACTAAGGGAGTTTTTAAGGATTAGTAACATTTGATGTTCATGAACTAAAACGAATACAACATGAGTTCGCTAAGAATCTGATTGCACAAAATGCTTGGCAAAACTTCAAAGTTCCTCTGTGTACATGCATGTGCAAACCATTGGAATCTCCAAAATTTTCCAGAAGGAAAACAGTTAATAGTGAATCATCTGGTTTAACCTGGCCGTGGTTTTTGATTTTCTTAATTTATTAATATATTTGTAGCATATTCACTTTCTTTACTTTTAGGGTCTTTTAATGATTGCTAATTTACATTATTTATTATTTTGCTCTTCTTCAATATGATTGGAGTTCTTTTGCTCACTAGAAAGTAAGGATATCTGTAGTGGGTGAGCTAAGGGTTCTTAACTTGACGTTAGGTGGGCCAGATTAAAGCATTTGAGAACTACTGCTCTTTGAAGGCTCATTTCCCTTATTTGTACATGGAAGTTGCATTCGTTTCCTACCGCTGCTGTAACAAATGAACACACACTTGGTTGCGTAAAACAACATTAATTTATTATCCTACAGTTCTGGAAATCAGGATTCCAAAATTGGAGTCATGAGGTTAAAATTATTTTCATCTGTTTTGGCTTCCAGAGTCTTCCCCTACTCCTTGGCTCATGGTCCCCGTACCACCTTTTCAAAGCCAGCCCTCGTGTGGAGCCTTCTCACACAGCCATCACCATGACACTCATTATTCTCCCCTCTCTTTTCCTTTTAAGGACCCTTGCAATTAAATTGGACACACCGAGATAATACAGGATAATTTTCCCATCTCAAGATCCTTACTCAGATGTGCAAGGTTCATTCTGCCACTTGAGGTAACATACTTACATGTTTTGTGAATTGGGGCACGGACATCTCCACAGAAGTATAGTTGGTCAACACATAACTGGCACCTGGAAATGTTTCCTATTGCCAGAACTGCCATTATCAGCTGGTAGAGATAGGCTCTTAAAGTCTTGAATTGGAAAGGAAAGTTAATTTTGAACAACCCAAATATTTTTATGAAAGGGATTGAAAATTATTAAAGTGGTACTATTATTTTACAGCCTGGGCAAAGTTTGCAATACATATACTTTTGCTACCCTGAAACTTACCTATCACTTAGCATGTAGAATAAATGCATCTTGACTTCTCAACAACCACCTTCCAAATGAACCTAGACATATCAGTCATTTCTAAGTAGACAGTACTTTGAAAAGAGTGACCCATGATGCCATTGATGCCTATTTACACATTACCTTAAATTTGGTGTTTTAGTCATCTGGTGGAGTCTCAGAGAGACTAAAACACAGGATGTCATTTGATGAAAGTTCATTCAACTAATATTTATTAATGCCTATGACATGCCAGGCATTGTGCTAGGAACTGTATTTTCATTGGTGAAAGTGAGCATTACTCCTGTTCTCCCTGGGCTTAGAGTAGTGGAGATAATGATGGGAAGGAGAGACATGTACACAACAAGGTCACTAGTAAGTTGTGCAGTGAAAGTCTTGATGAGTTTCTGCACTATACTCTCATTACTATAATGAGAATGTTGTGTCAGCAAGGAGGGAATCCTGCTGAAAGGAAAAGGAAGACCATCAGAAAGTCCAGAATAATTGATTGTCTGCTTTAATGATTTTGGTCCAGGGCCAGCACAATTATCTGGCAGCCATGTAACCTCAGTGATATTGCTTAAAAAGAAAAAGTTTTCCATTACGGTGTGCCAGATTTCCTTATTTTCAAAAGCTCAGAGGAAATGGTTTGGAATAGCATGAAATGACAATACGGACATGCCTTACACTCCATGCTTCCATTTCCCCAATTGCAAATAGGAAGAATACTTATTAGAACAGAAACAAGAATTTGTTTCCCTTATATCCTTTAAAAAAAAATCGTGTGGACTTTTGTGAGTTTCTTATTAAATAATGGACATTGAAACAAATTGCTTCCATCTCTTGAAGGGCTTCTTTCTTTCTTAAATGATTTTGAACTTTTTCTCCTGTTTTTGAGCATTCATTTAGATGAGCACATTTGAGAAACTGACCATAATGAAAAAGTAAACATATTTGGTTAAGCAACTGATTGTTACTATGGCAACATTGAATATTTGACATTTAGTCTTTCCATTATTCTCTGTTGCTATAGTAATGAAACCTTGGATTCTGACACCATTTCCAATTTCTATTAAAGTAAAACCCTTCTTCATCCCCAAGAAGGAGGGAGAGCCAGTGCTATTAATGCACAAGATGCATTAGAATGTTTTCCAGCACGAAGATACAGATGACATGAGACGCACTTTGCTGCACTTTAATCAAACTGAAAAACATGACTAAAAAGTAGAAACACAAAGAAGAAAAAACTCAAAAAAGTAGAATAGAAGTAATTTTGTTATTTTAAAAAAATCAGCCTTATATCTGAAATACATAGAAAAATAATTTTAATTTATAACATGTTGAAACTTAACATCCAATACTAATGCATTATATTATAGTATCTACTCACCCACTTTTAAACTTATGATTGGGAACCGTAATAGTGTCATATGACTATTAAATTATTATGTAAAATAGTAGAAACAAATTTCAGCTACACATTTTTTTATCAGTGGAGAAACATAGGGAGAGATTAGCAAACAGGGAAGAGAGTAGTAAAAATGCAGTATAGAAAAAAAGTAGAAACATTAAAAAGGAAAACTAGTGATAATATAATAGAGTTAGGAATAGTATAAGAAGAAAGAACCAACAATATAAAAAGGTGGCAGAGGGATCTGAAAGGAAACAGAGCCAAAAATGATTATTTTATATGACCTACAGCTGATACTATGAATGTTATTGACATAATATCAAATTATTCGGGCTATTGAAAGTCACATAAGTTACCAATAACTTTTGAATGCTTATTCAGCTTTATAGGAATTCAGTAAAATTGTTTCATGCTCAGAATATATTCATAATGGTTAATTGAAGCATAGGGGCTTGAATCAGCGAGCTCTATCTTAGTTCTGTCACTTCCTTACTGTGGGACCGTGAGTACGTCTCCTAACTTTTCTGAGCCTCCATTTCCCTAACTATAAATCCCTTAGAAGAGATAGTATGTACAAAGGACTTAGCACAGTGTCTAGTACTTAGTAAGCATCCAGTGAGTGTGATTAGCGTCATTAGATTTTCTAGGTGGAAATTATGGGAATAGAAGGAATAAGGAAAGGACATGTTTTTTGTCTTCTGTTTGTGGAGTCATGACATTTTTGAGAACTCAAATTCTTTGAGATAAAGGAACACGCTGTTTGAAGTGGCAGAATATGGTTCTTTGAAGTAGAACACAATATAGTTCTACTTCAAAGAGTAGAGCAAACATGGGGCAGTGGCTAGGAGACTTGTGATGTGGTGTCAGGTTGACCACTCTGGACCTACCTTCTCTTCCATGAAATGGAGGTCAAGTGATATCCTGAGAACATAAATGAGAGGGGACTGATTATAAATAAAAGCATGATCATTAATAAAAATAATCTTCTAATTTATTTTTTATGAAATTATCAACTCTTTTGAAAAAAAATGATTAATTATCAGAATCTCCCACATTCAACTTTTGTTCACTGTGGCTTAAATCTGGATTTTTAACATTTTGGGCTTTGTGGATATAAATGGTATAATTTGTTCAAGCTTCTACGACAAAAATACCATTCACTAGGGGGTATAAACAGCAAATGTTTATTTCTTACAGTTCTAGAGGCTGTGAAGGTCAAGTTCACAGCACCAACAGATGTAACGTCTGGTGAGGGCCCACTTTCTGATTCATAGATGGCTGTCTTCTCTGTGTCCTCACATGGCAGAAAGAGCAAGGAAACTTACTGAAAGTCTCTTCTATAAGGGCACTAATCCCATTCATGAGAGTTCCACCTTCATAATCTAATCACCCACAGCCCCCCCCCCCATTTCCTAATACCATTACCTTGGGGGCTAGGGTCTCAACATATGAAATTACAGGGAGGGCAAACATCCAGCCTATAACAAATGGAATAATGTGTGATATAACGACAGTGTCTGAGAGAAAAAGATAGGTAAAAACTGAGGTAGCTTCCCTTTACTTCTGAATCTTGTACAATGTTTTATCTTCACTTGTTTCTGTGTTCCCTCTGCCTTTTTGCACCCGAAAAATATTTCTACATATTGCTTCTATAGTTGAGCAACACAAAAAACCTTGCCAGGAACCACAACTCCTGCCTTTAAAAAATTTAAATGAGTTGAATGAAAGTTAAGTTAAGGCAAGCTTTCTAGGCAAACTCAAGATTCCATTTAATTTGTGTTGCTGTTGTTGTATATAAAAGACAGCCTCTTTTACTCCCCATAGACAATATGAATAGGGGGAAAAAAACCAAGAACTTTGCCTATAGACAATACAGGCTGTAGTGTTTAGGATAAGGTGTCCCGTGGAAATTAGTGAGGAAGTGAAGTTAAAAGCAATAGACAACATGGGATAAAATAGCTTTCAGTCAGCTGCCAAACCATGATGGGTTCATTGATTAAGTTTACTGTTCAGAGCAATTGTATAATCATTGTTCATTCCACAACTTGAAATCTAATTTGTTTTAGGTAATAAACCATAAATTCAAAGCCTGTGCTAGGTGCTAGGGATAAAATTAATACTAATGACAAGGTTCCTGCCTTTGAGGGACTTACAACACAGCCCAGCAAATGTTAGAAAAGAAATGGTGAGTTGCTCAGGGAGTTCTGTTGTCTTCCTATTCCATTAATGCTTTTTAAACCTTTTGGCCACCTTTAAAGCAATCTCTTTGTAGGTATTGATCACATCCATTTTGAGTGATGGTACAGTGTGAGGTTTAAGTGCAAAGACTATCTGGCATTAAACTTCAGATCTTCCACTTACTAAATGCACAGACTTGGAAAGAGATGTTTAATGTCTCTCAGCAGTTTCCTCATCTAAAAAATGTGAAGAATACTAGTAGTCTTCCCATATAGGGTTGCTATAATAGTTAAATAGATTAATATATATGAAGCCTTTAGATCAGTGCTTGACACAACATAGTATCATTTGTTAAATGAGCTGAGAAGAGAGAACTGGTCAGTGAATTAAAAGCTTCCAGTCCCCAAAATCTGTGATACTCTCCTAAAAAATGAAATTGAGTGCACACACCTAAACAAAGACATAAAGTTACAAAAAATCCCAGTAATTTCTCAGACTGAGATAACAACATGTGTAGTCTTTACCATCCAAAATTTATGCATCTGTTTTTCTGTTGATACATCATCATACAAAAACAGTTGGGTCAATTTTCACTAAATATTTGGGATGTATTTGGAATGGGGTTTTATAAAATATAAGCTATTTTGCATAAACAAAATTCATTCTTCAGGGATTCAAAGAAATAGGTAGCCATCCTATAGAAATACTAAAATTGTTGTTCAACCAAGAGACCTCTTTGACTGACAAACAGGAGAGACATACCTAAAGTGTGTGTGTGCATGCATACGTGCACCCACAGGTGTGTGTGTATGTTGATTTTTTTAAAAAACGAGCTCAAAATAGAAAGTCACCAGAACATATGTTCAAAATTGCAATCACAGATTTGTAACTGACCTGTTTCTTGCATGGGCGATTTCATGTATAGGTGCACTGAAACGAAGAACGACGTGATTTAAAACAAAAGTTGTTGATGACTCTCCTAATCACCACTGGCCCATCTTATTGCGTAGGCTGTTCCACAATAAACAAAAATGGTAACCTAACCACAGTTTATGCTGGCTTGGAGTGCCAGGACTCATTTGGTTTCTTAAGATTTGATACCAGACTGATCTTTGAAATTTAAATCTGTCCTCCCTACTTCTTTCTGTGATGGTCACTATTTTTAATGAGTGTCCCAACATTTCCTATTTTCTCTAGTTATATGTAGGAAAAAAAAAATCTAAAGAAAAATAATCACAAAAATTTCTACAGGAAACATACTGGTTTTACATTCAATGTAATTTTTTAAGAAATAGGAAATTTGCTATTGAAAAGCCTTCAATGTCATTTTACAATTTAACTGATGAATGATGAAAATTGCAAGCAATTTGGTGAAATATCACAGAGGACAAAACAGTGTGACTTTTATCTTGTCCAGTATTCAGTTCCATTTAGTAAATACAGGGGGTGCCAAAAAAATTTATACACATTTTAAGTTGATGTTCACTCAAAAGATGGCAGTAATCAAATGAATGCTGGCATCATCATGCAACAGACAGGGCAATCAAAGAAAATGGTGGAAGCACTGTCGAGCGAACATCATACTACACATTGCTACTGTAATTTAATGCAACTTCAAAAAATAATACATAGGTAACATCTCTTAAAATGTGTATACATTTTTGGCACCCTCTTTATAGTTTAACACCAGAAACCCCACCAGAAGATTATAATCCTTAGAAGGGCCTAGAAAGCACCGTTCATTAAAGTCATCAGGAATGCAGGAGTGACAGGAGCAAGAACACCACTAAGGATGTTTGTGATGACTCCCTCTACAGGCCAGGGATGAAGATACTAGAAACAGTCACATAGCTGGGTTGATTAATATCTATTAAGATGATGGGGCCTTGAGGTCATAGAGGCCAGATGGCAGCACTTACTATCAGGCGCCAGGAGGCTGTAATTACCACAATGACTGGCAAGGCCAGGGGGCAGTCAAGGCTGATTGACCCACAGGGAATTGTAGAGATGGGTAACAGAGCATCGTGTTTCTAGGGGCAAAACAGATGGGTAGTTAACAAGGGCACTGCTTAACATTACAACCAAATAAAGACAAGAATGGAGGAGCAGGATGCCGAGAGTAGTTGCCCAACAAAGTCACAATTGCTGGCTTGGTTCCCAGACCACAACACATTTTCACATTTGTAACCTATTGAATAAAGGAGCTGGGATGAAGGAAGGACTCTTTCATGCCATGGCAACCATGTTTCCAGACTACAGCTTCTGTATGCATGATTTGAACTGATATATTTGGCAGCTAGAGTAATCCCCAAACTATGTTGCTGGCCTGTGGAGCAAGCGTTATCATGGTGTGAACTGCCAAATGGAAACCTCTAAAACTGCCACCCCAAGATAGTAAATCAACTACATAGTATCCCTTGGAGGTGTAGGGCAAAATGTGTGACGGCATTGAAGACCCGAAGGATGCAGGAATGGTGGTTCCTATCATAGTTCCATTTAAATTGCCTCTTTGGCTACTTCAAAAACCAGATGACTCCTGGAGAATGGCTGTAGACTATCACAGAGAAAGAGTTAACCAAAATGTATCCAGGATTACAGCTGCTGTGCCCAGCATGGTATAGTTGATAGAGTACATTAATATGTCCTCAGATACACAATATGCATCCACGGATCTAGTGAATGCATGCTAGTTAATCCCAATCAGGAAAGAGGATAAGAAACAGTTTGCATTTACATGAACACCCAACAATATCCATTTAAAGTTTTCCCTCAGAGATACGTCAACTGTCCTGTTTTCCACTGTAATGGAGTTCAAAGAGATCTGTACCTCCATGACATCCCATAGAACATCACACTGGTCCATTATATCTATGACATGATGCTGACTGAGTGGAAGCAAGAGATGATTAGTATGCTGGAGGCCTTAGTGAGATGCATGGACTCTAGAGGATGAGAGATCAACTCAACAGAGAGTCAGGTGACCACTGCTCCAGAGAAGTTTTGGGGATCTAGTGATCAGAAGAACACGAAGACAATCCCCCTTCAAAATAAAAGACGAATCGCTGTATCTTGCATCCCTACACAAAGAAAGAAGTGCAGCATTTGGAAGGACTCATTGGCTTCTAGAGGTAACGTATTCCAAACCCAGGAAGATTGATCCGCCCATATACAGGGTGATGCAAAAGGCTGCAGCTTTAAGAGGGGCCCTTGGACTGCATGGCAGCATAGACCAAGACCAAGCACTGCCATCCAACCTTCCTTCCCTTGACTCTTCACTTGGGGTGAGTCTTGTATCAGGATCTGACTGTGGTCCCAGCCTTTGTCAGCTCCCTTCCCATTTTCTAGCCCAGACATATTGCTTAACACAAGTTTTTGCATGTCTAATCCCATTTTGGTCTCTGCTTCTCGGAGGATACAGCTTAACAAAAATGCTTAGAGAAAAGTCACCAAAGAAATAAGGAATCATTGCTCATTTTAAAAAAGAGGCTCTAAAGGAAACAAAAGGGAAAACCAAAATTTACAGTATGAAGAGAGGATGATGATATAGGGTAGGAAAAATGACTACAAAATTTATGTCGCAGTGTCTGTCATTAAATTTTATGCAGACTCAACTGGGGGGAAACCAGATTCCTTGTCTGGTATGAGAAGTTAATCACAGGTGCTATTTGTATGACTTTAGTGGAGTTGACCGCGGAGTCAGACAAAGGTATAAGAGATACCAAATCCAATCAGCCGCTATTAAAATATCACTAAGAATTGTGGCTCAGCCAGACAGGAAGTCTGTTAAGTAAATATTTCAACCAGATAGGAAAGGATTAATGGAGAAAGCTAGTTGCTATCTGCGTAGAGGGTTGCTGTACCAAATTATAGAGAAGCAATTTAACTAATTTTATTTAAGTAATTTGAGGTCCAGACTCAAACCTATTTTTAAAAATCTAGTCTGAAAATTGTATTTTTAATATTTTCCTTATCATAGTGACTGTGGTACAGCATGTCTGTCTCTTGTTAGGAAGAATCATCCTGGCCAGATGCAGCCATCTCAAGTCAGAGATCTCTGGGCTATTAGCAAGTTCAACTTGTTGGATAGTTACTTTATCTTAGTCATGATTTATTGATCTGGTAGCCTCAACTCATTTGAAGTGATAAAATAGTTCCCTTAATAAAGGCAGATATACCAGCAATTTATGCTTCAGAAAGCATATGTATGGTGCCTTCTAAGGTTATACAGATTATTTTGAATTCAAGATGCTGTATTCCTTTTTATTAAAAATGGTGCCAGCGGGCTCGGTGGCTCAGCCTATAATCTCGTGCTTTGGAAGGCTAAGATGAGTGGATTGCCGGAGCCCACAGGTTCGAGATCTGCCTGGGCAACTTGGCGAGACCTCATCTCTACAATAAATCAAAAAATTAGCCGGGCATGGTAGTGCGTGCCTGTAGTTCCAGCTACTTGGAAGGCTGGGGCGGAAGGATTGCCAGAGCCCAGCAGGTCGAGGCTGTGGTGGCTGGGAGTGGCCACTGCACTCCAGTCTGGGGGACAGAATGAGACTCCAACTCAAAAAAAAAAAAAAATGGTGCCACCAGATGCAGTAGCTCACTCCTGTAATCCAAGCAATTTGGGAGTCCGAGGCAGGAGGATTGCATGAGCCCAAGAGTTTGAGAGACCAGCCTGGACAACATAGTGAGACCTTGCTTGTCTCTACAAAAAAAAAAAAAAAACAAAAAAAAACCCTACAAAAATTTGCTGGGTGTGTGGCATGTGCTTCTAGCCCCAGCTGTTCAGGAGAATGAAGTGGGAAGATCACCTGAGCCCAGGAAGCTTAAGACTGCGGTGAGCCATGATGATGCCATTGTACTCCAGCTTCAGTGATAGAGTGAGACCCTGACTCAAATAATAACAATAATAATAATAATAATAATAATTAATAATGTCCCCCGCTCCCAACTGATAAGCCTCAGGCCCCACAAAGCTTGAGTCTGTATCTGGAGGCTTATATAGCAAGTTAACAAATTTGGATAGTATCCTAAATAGGAAAATCATGTAAAGATGTTGGGTAGGACAGTGGCATGTCCATATTTGCATTTTGGAAAGATTACATTGGGAACAATGTAGACAAAGGCTGAAACAGGACCAGATCTGGAGGGAAAACTATAAGGAAGCCGTCATTGTACTCCAAGCAAGAATAAAGACTTTTTGCTTTTTATTTTATAAAAGGAGTTGCTGTTTCCTTTGAAAGAGCAAGATCCTCTGAGGCATTTCTAATTTTCCTTATAAAGGCTTCTGCCTCCCCATTTCAGAAGTATTATTCTTCCTCCCAGAAGCTGAGGAGATTAAAATCTTTCACAGTGCAATAGCCTGCTCTTGCCTTCAGAAAGCAAAATATAAAGTTTTCATACTCAACAATGCTAACTTAGTAGCATAAGGAAAATGGTGAGTATTTCTGTTTTAAAATAAACTGTCAGTTTAAAAATAGAAAATAGGAGAGTTTTTTAGTTACTTTTTTTAACCCTATAAGAGACTTTAATAGTATATGTTGTATTTTTAGATGGTAAACTCAATTTTAAAAAATAAACACACTTATACATTTTAACATTAAATTAGAGTTTGTCTGGAAAAATAAACGTATGATACTCAAGAAGATCACAAGAAATGAAGAGGTTAGCTATTCTGCCAGTAAAACTTACTGTAAAGCAATGAAAGTAAAAACAGTTTTGGAAGGCATGGGAATAAATAAAGAGAACCTCTGAAATCTTTTCAAAGTTTGAAGTCTAGAAATGGACCAATTAAGCTTTCTTAGTCTGTTCTGTGCTGCTATAATGGACCACCTCAGCCTAGGTAATTTAATTTTTAAAAAATTTTTATTATAAAGATGTGGGGTACATTTCAGGGTTAGGTATATAAACATTGATCATGCCTTGTTACTGAGTTATGCCCCTCCCTCCCTTAGCAGTTTCCCTCAACTGCCAATCCCACCCCCACCCTCCCCTGACAGTTTCCCACTATTGCCAATCACTTTCTTATAGGACTATAATTGTTCAAGGTCCACTTATGAGTGAGAACATATGGAACTCTGTTCTTTGTTTCTGTGATAAATTACTGAGTATGATCGACTCCAAATCCATCCAAGTTGCTGCAAAGTTCATATGTTTGTCCTTCTTTATGGCTGCATAATATTCCATTGTGTATATGTACCACATTTTTTTTTCTTTGTCCAGTCCAGTTTCGATGGGCAACACAGCTGGTTCCATGTTTTTACTACTGTGAATAGAGTTGCAACAAACATATGTGTGCAGGTATCTTTTTTGTAGAATAATTTGAGTTCCTCTGGGTATATTCCCAATAGGGGAATTGCTAAGTCATATGGAAGGTCAATTTCTAGTTCTTTTAGAAATTGCCACACTGTCTTCCAAAGAAGTTGTATTAGTTTGCATTCCCACCAGCAGTGTAGAAGTGTTCCTTTTTCTCCATATCCTCGCCAGCATCTGTTGTGGTTTGTTTTATTAATGATGGCCATTCTTACAGGGGTTAGGTGGTATCTCGATGTGGTTTTGATTTGCATTTCTCTGATGATGAGTGAGGCTGAACACTTTTCCATGTGTCTGTTGGCTGCCCACATATCTTCTTTTGAGAAGTGTCTATTCATGTCTTTTGCCCACTTTTTAAAGGAGCTGTTTGTTTTTTTTCCTTTTAGCACATTTGATTTCCTTGTAGATCCTAGATGTTAGGCCTTTGTCAGATATACAGTGGGCAAATATTTTTTTCCCATTCTGTGGGCTGTCTCACCTGGGTAATTTATAACAAATGGAAATTTATTGGCTCACAGTTCTGTAGGCCAGGAAGTCTAATATTAAGGTGCTGGTGTTCAGTTAGGGCCTTCTTGCTGTGCCCTCACATGGCAAAGGCAAGAAAAAGAGAGAGGGCAATAGGGGGCTGAACTCTTTTTATAACAGCATCAATCCCACCCATAAGGATAGAGCCCTCGTGGCCTAATTATCTCTTAGAAGTCTCACTTCTTAATACCATTAAATGGCAATTAAATTTCAAAATGACTTTTAGAGGGGACAAACACTCAAATCATAGCATAAGTATAAACCTTTAACATTGATAGAGAAAGAATAGGCTTGTAGATTGTCAGTCATTCTTTTCACAACGCCATGGGGTAAAGGGTAAATCATAACTGATTTCTACCTTATGAGTAAACTATGGGGGAGATTTTCCCTTCTTTCTGGGGACTTAAGCAACCCCAAAGTATACATGCAATTAATTGTCTACTCTTCCTCAGAAAGTTACTATGATAAATCCATATTCTGCCTAAGGCTACTGGAGGGAAGGGGGAAAGGTGTTTTATGGAGTTTATGAGTATTTCTCTGTAAATGCAAGCTTAAAAACGTATGCTCGGGCCAGGCTTGGTGGCTCAGCCCATAATCCCAGCACTTTGGGAAGCTGAGGCAAGTGGATTGTCTGAACCCGCGGGTTCAAGACCAGCCCAGGCAACTTGGTGAGACTTCGTCTCTACAATATAACAAAAATTAGCCATGCGTGGTAGTGTGTGCCTGTAATTCTGGCTACTTGGAAGGCTGAGGCGGAAGGCTCGTCGGAGCCCAGCAGATTGACGCTGGGGTAGCTATGAGTGTGCCACTACACTCCAGCCTGGGCAACAGAGTGAGACTCCAACTCAAAAAAAAAAAAAAAAAAATGTATATTGGCCGCGTAGAGCAAGCAAAAGATCTAGTGAAAATTATAAGTTGTTAGAAAGTCATTTTAAATGTTTCTAGTTTATGCTCTTCAATTAGGGCTATTTGGGGGGTTAGTTCTTTGGAACGAACGTAAACACGTGCCAATTAGAATTCTTAGTGGATACATTCTTTCTAGATTTTGTGAATATATGACTATATATGGCAGACTCCTCACTGATGTTTCTTGGCAAAGAGAGTCAACTCATGCCCCTGCCCACCTAAGCAAAAGGCTATAGGGTATCAGCCATTAGACACAAAATAGAGAAGTATCACCTTTGCTTTGAAGTGTGCCTCTCCAGGCAAGGGATCTACATCAAATATATTGCTTCTTCTACCAATTTCTCCTGCCTAATCTTTCCATGCCTCCGAGAAAAACGAGACTCCACAGAGAGGAAGTATCATCGGCTACGGGGGTACAGAGCAAGAACAACCAACTCTGTTTTTTTGGAGAGGTGTAATAGAAGTCTGGATCGCCTTCTGCCAAGCACACTCTGCTTTTCTATCCTACTGTGCTTCAGTTGCCAAGTACACGTATCTCTGCATTAGAGCATGAGCTATTTGGGCACAGACGCCCATGACTTTGTGACACCATGCACAAGCCCAGGGCCTAATATGTTATATGTACTCAAGTGTTTGTTGCACAAAAAATCTTAGAGAATACTCTCTGCGGCTGTCAAAAACAAAACTCAGATCCCTGGATCAATTAGTTTGGATTTTTGCACTTACCTTCGGAAAGAAAATAACATATTTTTTTCATCAAAATCTTACTAGATGCAATGGCAGAATTACTTTTTCTATCCATGAAGCAAAATGTACAGATATAGAGTAGAATTTCAACTTCACTACGGGGTTAGAAATAAAAACAAGACTTTTGGATTTAGAAGTGTATTACCATGTAATGGTTTGGACAACAGTTTCTAAAACTTCAAGATAAGGTGTCAATATTTATGTGTGAAACAGGTCATCAGAAATTCTGGCATACTGTGCATTGAGATGCCGAATTGCACCATGGAAATATGATAATTCCACAGAGGGTAGCATATAGCAAATTTTGCATTTATTAGGCTCCAGGGAGCCCCATTAAGACAGCTTTCACCTATGCCGTTTATTGTTAACACCACTCTCTGTTTTAAATTTAATTTTTCCTTAGGAGGAAAATGCTGTCCCAGACTGTAAAATAAATGGAATCTTTTTAATCTAGCACTTGAAGAAAAAAACCAATTTCTATTTAACTTTCAAGCTCTGACAGATCAGATCAATCCTTCTTGTTAGTACCCAAAATGTATCAAATCAAAGAGTTTCTAACATATATGATGGGATAGAACTCTTATCAGGACACTAGGCTGGATGTTTCAAGATTTGCAGAGACTTACTTATATGTTATTTTTCCCATCTGACAGTTTATTTGGTTTGTACCTTACTTAAGAAAAATCTAAGCTTCACAACTTCAGTACCTATCCCATGTAAAGAAATTCAGAAGAGTTGCAGTTTAACGTCAATGCTTGTAGCCAAAGCTGCTGCTGTCTGCCCAGATTTCTCTTTTATCAGGCTGATGTACCCATCCCCCAGTTGCTATGTGTAATGGTCATTCAGCATTCACAGATATATCTTTTTCCAAAAAATCACCCTCAGCCAACAGAGGCTACCTCACCTATAGATGTTGGGGGAAGCTTCCAGTGAAAGAGGGGTATAAAAGTCAGGTTTCTTGCCCCAGAGTGAGGCAGCTTCACAGTGCTATTCGTACCTCAGAGAACATCTCATGGTCCAGTTACTAAATTCTGTTGCCTCTGTTTCCTAAATCTGTTAGCTATCAGATTTTCACTATTCTAATTGTCTCTCATCCCATCTCTCACCTGACTATTCAAATCACCTTCTGAATTGATTTGCACCTTTCTATATTTCCTTCTCTATGTTATTATTGCCAGGATACTAAAACACAAATTTGAACATCATCCAACCCCATCTCTCCCCCTCAGCAGCATATGTGCGTGTGTGTGCGCGTGCGCGCGCGCACACACACACACACACACACACACACACACACACACCTTGAAACCCTTAAATAATCAATATCATCATCTACACATGGGCAGTAATCTGAAGTCACTTCACATGCATACTTTGTTTCTCCCCCAAGAAAATGAGACCATGGAGCCAAGCAAAGCTTAGAAGCAGGTACAATATAACTGGTTGACATTTATCTATCTGCCTTGAAAGCCAAAGTTAGCTGATGCAGGTAACTATAATCTTAGTGTGGTTAGAAGACTTCCATTAGTAGAGAAGAGCTGAAGAACAAAGTAAGTCTAGGGGATGGGGTTGCAAAACCACTTTCCATTCTAAGTCAGACAGCTAGGTAGGGCAAGTAAGAACTTAATGTTTCCCACTGTGTTTTGGACAAGAATCTTATCTATATCTGGCCAAGGAACCTCTTGATATATTGAATGGGAGACTTCCTAGTCTCAGATTGGGATAAAGATTATGACCCAGGTTGAGTATATTTTAGTCCTGAAAAGTTGTGATGTTAGCTATAGTAATGATGACAGTTAAACCCAGAATAGTAATAATTCTGTTAAAAAAATAATTTGGCTGGGCATAGTGGCTCAGTCTTTGGAAGGCCGAGGCGAGAGAATTGCAGTGAGCCCAGGGATTCAAGACCAGCCTGGGCAACTTGGTGAGACCTTGACTCTACGATAAATCAAAAGATAACATGGGGGGAGGTAGCATACACCTGTAGCTCCAGCTACTTGGAAGGCTGAGGTGGAAGGATAGCCTAAGCCCAGCAGGTAGAGGCTGCGGTGGCCGTGAGTATGCCACTGCACTCCAGCCTGGATGACAGAGTGAGACTCTAACTCAAATAAAAATAATAACAATAATTTGTGCATATTTAATATTTAAATATCTATTGGTTAACTTAGACTATTAGAGAAACAGACCAATTTGCGATTCTAGCTTTTAATGTGTAATTGAATAATTTAGACTTTTGAAATCTATACATTGAAATCTATGTTTACAAACAGTATTGAAATACTTAGAACATATTCCCCTTCATCTTCTCTTTTTTTCTTTTAGATTTGGGAGACTTATCATTATCTGGAATAGTTTATCAGATGATATTAAAACAAACATAATAAGCTTATAAACAACTTAAAACCTCCAGAAATGTAAGTTGTAACCTCCATCCTTGAACTTGACTGTAACAAATTTACCACAATTATAAATTGAGTCAGATTTGAATATCAATCTCCTCAATTTTGAACTTTAATTCACTATTAAATCAAATATATTTAATTATATTGAAATCAAATATATTTAATAGTCCCTGACATATTTTCTGTGCAGAAAGGTCACCCTCAAGAGCATTAGGATCTTACAATGACATACAAATCTAGGATAAGATTCTTGCAAAATCATAACACATCAACAAACTGGGCTGCATGCCTGCCTGACAAAAATGCCCCCTCCTTGAGATGGTGCATGAGTTTCCCATAGTGCCCTCACATACACACATGCCACTCATTTACCTTTACATGCCTGGTCCTTATAAAAGAATTTGTTATTTCAACCAATGCATTTAGTCTAGTAGCTTTCAATCAGGGGTGATTTGGCCCTCAGGGACCAGTTGGCAATGTCTAGAGGCATTTGTTGGTTGTCACCACTAGGGATGGATACCATTGGCATCTAGTGGGTAGAAGACAGAGATGCTGTTAAACATCCTACAGTGCAGAGAGCAGTTCCCCCATCCCTTTCAACAAAGAATTATCCAGCCTAAAATGTCAATAGTACTGAGATGGAGAAGCCCTGACCTAGAAGAACACAGCTAAAATCCCCCAGCTTGGCACAGAGGCTTTGCAATGATCTACTTGTGTATCCTGGAGACTAATCCATTGACATTATAGGGTCACAAATATTTTCTTTCTTCCCTGTTTATAAAGCCCTATTTTGTATCTAGGTCCTTACATTTTGATGAGTTTTTCTTTTAAAATTTGTTCTTCCTTTTTTTTTTTTTTTTTTAAAGAAATCCTTTTCCACACAGAGGTTATTTTGTTTTTTTCTAAACATATTACAAAATACTTCACATTTATGTCTTAAATCCATCTGGAATTTATGTGATGGGAATTAGAAATGTAATTTTATTTGTATATGGATAACCCATAGTTTCAATGGCATTCTGTGAATACTTCATCTTTCTCCACTAGTTAGTAACACCAACTCTGCTGTGCACTGAGTTTCTGTGTAAAATCTCATCTACTTCAGACTCTCTCTGTTTTTATTTACTCCTCTGATATTATTAAGATATATTTTTATTAGGAATCTTTCTATTTGATATTGTGATTTCTTCCTTATACTTCTTTAAATTGCACTCTTCTGGATGAATTTCAGGATCAGCTAGCTTTCTTGGAACTTTAGTTAAAACTACACTAAGTTTACAGATTGAGCAAAAATACTGATTTTTCTTATTCATGAACATTTTCTACCTATTTGGATTTTTCTAAAACTTTCAGTGAATTTTAACAATTTCTCCATGAAGATAATGATAGGTTTATTCCTGGGTGCTATGTGTTGTTTATTACTAAGGTTTTTGTTTGCTTTTCTCATTATCTCCAGTTCTTTAGTTTGGATCTCATATATGACAAACTTGCTGGGCTATCTCAACAGCTTGCCTGTAGATTTTCCTAGATTTTTGAGATCTCCTGCAAGTTTCTTATTCTGCAATAATTACTCACTCAGTCTTTTTTTTTTTTTTTTTGCGTTAATACAGGCTCTAATCTCTAATATACAGTTCTAAAGAGTGGATGTCTTTACCCTGCTTTGCAAGGCATCATTTCTAATGATTTACATACAAATATGAATTTTTATTTTTATTTTTATTTTTTGAGTCGGAGTCTCACTCTGTCGCCCAGACTGGAGTGCAGTGGCAAGCTCCCAGCCACTGCAGCCTCGACCTGCTGGGCTCCAGCGATCCTTCCGCCTCAGCCTTCCGAGTAGCCGGAATCACAGGCACGCGCTACCACACCCGGCTGATTTTTTGATCTATTGTAGAGATGAGGTTTCGCCAAGTTGCCCAGGCGGGTCTCGAACCCGGAGGCTCAGGCAATTCACTCACCTCGGTCTCCCAAAGCGCGGGATTACAGGCTGAGCCATCGAGCCCGGCCCAAATATGAATTTTTAATGTCTAGAAGTTTGGCAGACCTTTTTTTTATTAGGTTAAATGGGGTTTTGAAATGTAACCCCAAAATACGCCGCTGCTGCATATTGATTATTTTGAACTGAAGGCACTTGAGATACAGCAGATGCACGAAGGGCTGTCTGACTTTTCTCTTGCTACCTAAAAACAAGTCACAAAATTTGCCATGAGAAAGTAGCCATCCCTGTACCAAGAAGAGAATAACATTTTTATGACTGGAGACTGGAAATTGAGCTGAAATGGGTCTACACGAACAAACCTATTAAAATAATCTATCCTCCATCACTTTTACATATATATTTCCTAGTCTTTTCCACAATGTATCAAGCTTATACTCCTTTTTCCTTAGTGTTGTTACTTCTCTACAAATGTATCATTTTTTGCTTTTTAAAAAAAGTATATAAGCTCTTGGTCCTAACTGCTTCTTTGCATTTTCATTTTTCCTCTATAGGCTTCCATGTGCATGTAAAAATATTACGTAAAATGTGTGAGCTTTTTTCCTGTTAATCTGTGTTGTGTCAGTTTAATTCTCAGACCCAGTTACAGAACCAAAGAGGGTAGAAAAAAGTTTTTCTTCCCTTATAGTTTCAAGGAAGCTGTATTCAATTAGTGGTGTTCTAAGTTTTTAACATCCCAATGGGTGGTACTAAGCCATTCATAACACAGTGCAGCTTTGTTCTTTAAGCCTGTCCAGGCTTCTTGGAGGACTTGCTCTCCTATTTGGAGATGCAGCTGGAAAGCCTTCCTCCATCTTTGAACCAGCTTCCTTTTCACACACAGGCTTGCTAAGCACCTTTTACGGAAATCTATTTAGCTTAAATCAGCTTTGACTGGGATGCTATGTAGTTTTCAGAGATTTGCCGAAAGATCTAAGGGTCTTAGAAATTACCTCCAATCACTTCACAGTTTACAAAGAATAAAAGTCAAAGTCAGAAGGCAGCTATTAATAGTAGTCAATACAATAAAACCGGGGATAAACTTCTCTTAAGATTTTTTACAAAAAGAATGAACACACCTCAATGTTCCTCCCTCTTTAGGCTCTAACTCCTTAGTCAACGAGTGAGTTAGTTCTGCAAAAATGTAATACAAATGTACTCCACAAAGCTTCTAAGGGTCTGAGACTGTTAGAAGAGGATTTGAGTATGCATTTTCCCACACATAAAGAAAACTACTATCAAGGAAAAGACCCTTTGATGTGTTACCAACTATTATAAGTAAACAAGAAATCAGTGAAAATAATTCGTTGGTCTTACAAAATGGAATGACATTTCGGTGTTCTTCACATTTTTTTTTTCTAGGAGAAAACATGCATTGTCTTACAGTTAACTCTTCTTTTCTTTCATTCTCTGTGTTGCAATTACTGGGGACAATTTATATTTTAGTCTCTTTTTTCTTTTTCTCAATTAAAGGGGAAAATTCTTTTTCATACTGCTTTTGAGCCAGGCTGTATCAGTATTGAAACAGCTAAGGTTCTGGGAGAGGTTTTATTTTCTCCCAAGTTAAAATACATATGCTGTTGGAGGGTTTCTTGTCAGCTAAAAAGCAATGTTTAACTGTTTCATACTGTGTGTTATATAACTTCCTGAAAATGTCAGAACACCTTATGTAGGCAGCATTTTCGTAAACATTTATCTCCCTGGTGCATCCAATTTACTTCTAAAGTCTGAGAGCTTTTTGAGAGTCATTTAAAAAACCAAGTGCCCCAAACATATATCTGAGTTTTCATTTGTTTTAATCCTGTAAAGCCATGCATCTATCTTACACTACTCTGAATATTATACAGATGTACCACAACTCGCTTCCCAAACCACACATGTGGTGGGGGGTGTGGACGTATGGGGGGAAATCACTATTCTATGAAGGCAAAGAAAAGAACAATTCAGCAGTGAGGTAGCATCAAACCCAATTTTCCCTCTCATCTTTATTAAAAACAGCTGGCTAGTGACTTGTAGGCAAACGCGGTTATTTCTTTAAAAAGCAGTTCTCAGTGGGCTTCCCCTTTAGGTTAATGTCTACATAAATCAGTAATTTTATGTACGTCCTTTCTTTGATGAATAGAAAATGGTATTTGCTTCCTGGATTTTTCCACTTTGATACCTTTATTATTATCAAAAACAAGTTAGCCGTAGACTGACTAAAATGAAAAGCACGCTTTGTGTTTTTCTAACAAAAACACAAAGATATCATAGGTACATTGCGAATTTCAGTTATGTCACAAAACTGCGACTCTTCTATATCCTGTAAGTGACAGATACAAGAGATCAGAGATCCCTTAAAAGTCACATTAGAAACACAAACCCATGTTCAATCTCTCACATTAAGTAATCTTCTTCCAGGAAACCACCAGGCATCTAGCACTTACCTCATTTTTTATAGCTGTTAGGAAAATTGCCTGATACACAGGCCTTTTGAAAGCTATAAAGTTGGGCCATATCTATGGTCAGTTATGTCCCCTTTCTTGTATTTTCCAGATCAATAGCTGCAGACTATAGTAGTAACACCCTGTCTTTAGCCACACTTGGAGCTCTAGGGCAAGGAAATTCCTTTTAAGATAATCTTTATTTTGTTGGCTTTAACGAGGTACTCTGAAACTTTGTACTACATGTAACGGGTTGGAAACAGATTAAGCCAAGGAGGTGAGCTTAGCATTCTTGTTAATAAAACAAATCCTTCCCAGTGCGTCCTCTTGCTCATCGTGTGTGTGTTTTCCTTTCCCCACTCCCTCCCAACCGACTTCTTTCCTAGCACTGGAGTTACAGCGGGGCATTGCAATACAGTACCTTAAGCCCTACAATATACTGTGCGTTAAGTACAGCATTACTTAATGTGAGAGAAAGATCAAGCTTAAAAACAAACAAACAAAAAAAACTTCTTGTTGCAAAGATCCTGCGGTCAAGTGAAACCTACATCAACTATCTTCATATGAAAACTTTTCAATGTTGAGAAAATAGAGGTATCAGTGGGCTAAAGGAGCCGTCAATACTGCACGCCTTCATCTCCCTTCAATGTTTTTAACTGCTCCTAGCTGACCGAGATGCCCGTTCAGCTGCCTTCAGAACCCACTGGTCCAACACGCCTCACGCCTGTTAAGCTACCAGGCCAGCGGAGCAAACACGCAAAGCGTCCCTCCCCCGCCTTTAAGCTGCAGAGGGAGGAGGTGCTGAGGGGCGGGGCGTGAGGGACGCCACGCCCCCACTAGGGGCGGGGATGCCTTCTGACCAACTCCTGCTCAGAGGCGGGGGAAGGAGAGGGCCCAATGTGACGTCACGAAGAAAGTTCGCCCTGATTGGAGAGAATGTAGAAGACTGAAGGCGGGAAGGAGGCGGAGTCGAGTTACCCTGGTGACGGGTTGTCCGGTGGTCGCCTGGTAACGGGTCGCGGCGGTCCTGGCTGCGCCAACGCTGGCGGCGTAGGCCGCAGAGGTCTGTGGGCCGGATCCTGCGCTGGGCTGCTTCTGTTGGTCCTGCGATGGCTGCTTCCGCGGCCGTGGTCACGCCGCCGGGCTTGGAGGATGGGGTGCCCAGGTCCCGTGGCGAAGGGGCCGGGGAGGTGGTCGTGGAGCGGGGACCCGGCGCGGCCTACCACATGTTCGTGGTGATGGAGTACTTGGTGGAGAAGCTGAAGCTGCTCCGCTACGAGGAGGAGCTCCTCCGGAAGAACAACCTGAAGCCCCCGTCCAGGTGGGTCCGTCGTCCCGCAAGCGACTGGGTGCCGTCTGGGCCCTGGGGACAAGCCGTCCTCGGTCCTGCTGGGGACGCCGAGCGCGGGTTAGCAAGCCCTTGCCTCCCTCTTCCTAGCCAGGGGGCCGAGGAGCCCACGGAACTCAGAGTTGGTTTTTTTGTAGAGCGTAAACAAGTTCTGAAACGACAAAAAGGACTGGAAGACAGCTTGCCCGTTTTTAAAGACACACACGCACCTCCTCAAAACACAAACTGTGTGTTCTGACTGTAAAGATCATAAAAATATCCTTTGTAGAAAACTCAGAAAAACACAAGAAAACATATATGTTTGCTATTATCTTCCAGAATAAATAAATACCAAAATCGCCCGTCATCTCATCTCCTGAGATGGATGCCATTATCGTTTAAGTCTTTTTCTAGGTTTTGTTTTCCTTTGCAAGACCCTGTCCCTACAGCTGGCGACCGTGGCTACCTAGGACCTCGCCGAGGAGCACTTTCTGTGCAGTTAGTAAACTTGTTGACTCCTTGCGATGGTTTGAAAGACTTCTGCCTTTGCAGTAAACTTGTTGACTACTTGCTACGTTTTACAAGATTTCTGCCTTTACCATAACCATACTCTCAGAAACTGAGAAGTGGAAAAGACGAGTGAGATGACAGCTACTGGATTTGTCCCCTTTTCATAGAACCTGAAGTTCTGCTTTTATTCCGTGGGGAAAGGTCCAAAATATCCTGAATGCAATGCCATTAGTCGCTGAGGGTAAGGGGCAGCTAACATTTTCTTCTCTGATGACTGTAGCTTAGCAATAGCCAAATAAATAAATGTTATAGATTTCCCTTCACTTTAATACTTACATTTGCTTATTTTATTCTATAACAGGCAATTAATATGAAGAATCTATAGTACTTTTTTTTAATGTCTACAGCCAGGCTCAAATAATTTCCCTTAACATTTTTGATCTCATTTTTCTGTTTGTTCCAAAACTTCAATGGAAAGATATGTAGACTTTATGTAAACTCTCCATATTACTAAGTTAGCCCATAATAGGGGAAATGATAGAGGAAAAAGTGGTGTTGCTTGAACCATGTAAGAAATGGTAGGCCTGAGACTATTCCTTAAAATGAATTGATCAGGATAGTATAGACAACCAATATTTTGTATGTTAATAAAATGCATTTTTTTCCAAGTATATTTTTCAAACTAGAAAAAACTGACCTTAAGTTTCTGTTGATACCATCTCTGTACTGTGTCCTCAGGGATTCAGCAGGATACTTTGAATTGTGGATTTGTTTGGAGATATCCTAGACCAATGGTTCTCAAAGTGTGATCACCAGGCCATCAGCATCAGCATCACCTGGGAACTTACTAGAAGTGAAATTCCTCAGACCCTTTCCCAGGTCTACCTTTACCAGAAATTCTAGGAGTGAGGCCTAGCAGTGTGTGTTTTGATAAGACTTCCAGGTGTTTCTAATGCACACTGAGAACCACTGTCCTAGGTTTACAGTGACCTTGAGGAGTTATCAGCCAATAAGAAAAAAGATGCGTTTTTGTTGAGTGGGTGCCTTGAAAAAGTTGTTAGAATATACCTGGAAGGATTTCATGGTTTTTTTTTTTCTTCCCTGTTATTATCTTCCAGAATATTTACCCTTACCCTGCAGAAAAAAGTTAGGAAAACATGAAGGACTAGGCCAATTCTTATGGCAATGGTTATAGTAGCTATAAATACGTAATAAACATAATAGTGAAAGCTACACAAAAAAAGCAAAGTAAGATCATTGATCACACTGACTTGAATATTGTTAGTGAGTTTTATTCCTATCATGTTTAGGTATAAATCATTCTGATCCTCATAGGACTGTTTTTAATAGACTAGGGGGTCTAGCAAAAGTCAACAAATATTTTAGACTAGGGATGTGACATTCACAGGTTTTTAATCTTGGCTGTACCTTGTAAATATGTAGGAAGCTTTTGAAATACACCCATACTGGGGCTCCACTCCCAAAACTTCTGATTTAATCCATTGATGAGGGAAGAAGCAATGCTTGACCAAGCACCAGTATTTTTATGAGCTACTCAGATGATTTCAGTATGAAGCCAAGACTAAAACAAATGTTTAATGTAGCTGATAGGTTTGAAACAGTAAAAATGCACAGTGAGTATTTTTAAGATTTTTTTTTAAACTCTGAGATTCTCTTAATTCCAAATTACCATTTTCGTTAATAAAGTACTCGTTTATTATTCCTGACACTGAAATGATTTTGGCAAAAATTCCACATGCTTTGCTTTCTAACAGGCACCATGTTTCCTGGGTGTAAGGTCTTTGATCTGATATTTTGTGTATAGGAGTGATTGTCCTAATTCTGCTGATTAAAAACTTTAATCTGAGGGCTGTGGATTACTGGAAACTTCAAAGGGTGAATCATCAAAGTCTCTTGATTTGATGGCCATTTAGGGGGAAAAAAGTTTCTTTGGCAATTTTTAATTTGGCCCCATTAGTTATTACAGACTTATTTGCACTATTTCACATCCTCCATTTCTCCTTGTTTTGACACAGACACTATTTTGCACTGCCTACCAACCCTGGTGAACAATTCTACATGTTTTGCACTCTTGCTGCTTGGTTGATTAATAAAGCAGGACATCCCTTTGAGCAGCCTCAAGAATATGATGACCCTAATGCAACAATATCTAACATTTTATCTGAGCTTCGGTCATTTGTAAGTGTAAACAACTCTCTTCTTTCTGCATGTTCCCAAGTTATGAATTTTAGTATTGGGTATTTAATAACAAATGCTAGCCATTTAGATAACTCTTCTGTGAATATGAATATGATTATATCTAAATTTATTTTAAAGTAAAACCTTCTCAGAATGGTTGGCATTATAACATTAATGTCACTTTTGAAAATGTTCGCTACATAGTCTTTATAGCCCAGAGTAACATTATATTTTTTAATCTTGCTGTGTCTCAGAGGTAAAGTTATGGGTGGTTGGTTCTCCCTCCAAGAAATGATTAAGAAAAAGCGATGAAGTCAAAACTCTTTGTATTTTGAAAGGGAACTTAGACTTAATAGACCATGATAACAGTTGTACTTTTCATTTCTGGCTTTTCCTGGGGACAGGCAGTAAGATATTTTTGGCACATGTGTTATTAATTTTTGACAAGTGAATCACTCTGTCCTTCTCATAGTTGTTTAAACCATACGTTACTAAGCTAGTAGTTTTACTGATTTTTTTCACTCCAACAAGATCTGTTCTACTGCTGTGTTGTTATTGCCTTTTAATTTGATACTTTTAGCAATAAAATGTCTTCATTTTCAGCTTTTTTATGTATCAGTGGATTAAAAAGACATGAGATGGATTTCTAGAAAGCAGTGTAATCACAGTTATTGTAAATCATTTGAAAGAAAAGTGATACATCTATTCAATATTTCTTTGCTTAAAATATTTTGACATTTGGAGTGTAACCAACAAATAATCCCTTATTTATCTTTTGTTTTTCAGGGGAGAACTGCAGATTTTCCTCCTTCAAAATTAAAGTCAGGTTATGGAGAGCATGTATGCTATGTTCTTGATTGTTTAACTGAAGAAGCATTGAAATATATTGGTTTCACCTGGAAAAGGTACAAATTATCTGACCTAATAATAGTAATTTTACATGCTTAGTGTTTTCCTCTGAGAGTGAAGAGCTAGTTAATTGAACATTAAATAATTATTTTCTCTTGGCTGTTCTAAACTAAAAGTGCCACTGGTAATTAAGAAAAGCCAGTATAGACAAAATTGGAATGTCTGAGGTCTTCAAAACGAGTTCTGAAGTAATGTGTTAGATATTATTGTGTCCTTTCTCTGTTTAAATACATAATTTTTAAAGGTTTAACTGTGACTATATTTTTATCAATGTAGGAAAACTTTTAAAAAGTCTCTGTGCATATACTGTTTTACCCATACAAACACAGTATATACATGGAGGGAACTTATAGCTACAAATTGTACCTATTTGTGGGGTACAGTATGGTGTTTTTATACACACATACACACACACACAATGCAATGATCAAATTAGAGAAATTAGCATATCAATTACTTCATACATTTATTTTTTTTTATGCTGAGAACATTCAAATTCTCTCTAGCTATTTAAAAATATATACAATATATTATTAACTGTAGTCACACTACAATGGAATACTAGAACTTATTCTATCTAACTAACTTTTTGCCCACCCACTTTAACCAGCCTTATTACCTCATTCTCCTTTTCCTCCTTGTCTTTCCCAGCCTGTTGGCCATTTGTATGTCTTTTTTTGAGAAATGTCTCTTTAAATCTTTTACCCATTTTTCTGGCCGGGTGTGATAGCTCTTGCCTGTAATCCCAGCATTTTGGGAGGCCAAGACAGGAGGACTGCTTGAGCCCAGGAGTCCCATACCAGCCTAGGCAACATAGTGAGAGCCCATCTCTTAAAAAAAAAAAAAAATTAGCCAGGCACGGTGGTACATGCTTGTAGGCCCACCTACTCAGGAAGCTGAAGTGAAATGATCCCCTGAGCCCAGAAGGTCAAGCCTACAGTGAGCCATGATTATGCCACTGCACCCCGGTCTGAGCGACAGAGTGAAACCCCAGGGGGAAACAGTATTTGTTCATTTTTAAAATTGGATTATGTTCTTTCTTTTGCTATTGAGTTGTTTAAATTTCTTATATATTATGGATATTAACCTCGTGTCAGATTCATAGTTTGCAAATGTTTTCTTAGGTTGTCTCTGCACTCTGTTGTTTCTTTTGTCATGCAAAAGCTTTTACATTTGATATAATCCAATTTGTCTATTTTGGCTTTTGTTGTCTGTGCTTTTGAGGTCTCAAAAAATCCTTTCCCAGATCAGTTCATAAAGCATTTCTCATATATTTTCTTCTAGCAGTTTTATAGTTTCAGATTATACGTTCAAGTCTTTAATACATTTTGGTTTTCTTTTTGTAAGTAGTGTGAGGTAGGTGTCTAGTTTCACTCTTGTGTATGTGAATATTCATTTGAAGAGACTGTGACTTGGGTAATTTATAAAAGGAATAAAAGAGGGAGAAGTTGAAAAGCAATAAATATTAGAGAATATATCAGCTATATGGGAGGATGTGGAGAGGTTGGTCAAAGCAGGCGGGTACAAAGTTACAGTTAGATAGGAGGACTAAGTTCTAGTGTTGCATTGTACAGTAGGGTGACTAGTTAATAAAATAATGTATATTTCAAAATAGCTAGAAAAGATTTTGAATGTAAATTATGTAGAAGCTATGTATTATAGATGATTATTTTATATATCTGAATATGCCAACACAAATCCTAACTTTTAGGTCTCATCTAATTCTAACAAATGAAAAATTAGGAAATCTATTATTTGAGAAGATGAATTTGGTTCATAGTACTCTCCCTCCATAATATTAAATATTGATTTTATATTTTGTTAACATATCTGAGGTATGGATTTTTAAAAACGGTTTTCATAAATAAACCCAAATACATTTGTGTATTTTTGGTATAGGAAATACATGTCATTACTCTTGATGAAGAAATGGTTATTCAATACTTAGTGTTAGGACTGCTAGTTAGATCTTGGAAATAAAAAAACTGGAGCCCTTTTTATTATTTATGTCAAAGTCAACTTCAGATTGATCAAAGATGTACATCAAAACTAGCAGAGTATTGGGATTGTAGTTTGAGGGAAAGCCTTCTATATATTAATATGATGTGAAAGCTCTAGGGTCTATGCAAGGAAAGGTTGCCAAGTTTATCTAATAAGAGCTGTAACAATCTTGCATAGCCACAATTATAAGTAATAAACTAGGGACAATATTTAGGCAGAGCATTAATTTTCTTAATATACAAAAAGGCAAAGGGCATAAATAGGTATTTCACTGAAAAATAAGCATGACTAACCAAACAAAATATGAAAGGTGTTCAATTACTTTCATGCTAAAGAAATGCAATTAAAACAAGAATGAGAGTTTTTCACTTGGTTGATTGGCAAAGATGAAAGTTTATATATTGTATTGGTGAATATATGGAAATGGAGTCACCATCTTTTGCTGTTGTTGGGAGTGTAATTAGGGTAATATTTTGGCAATATCTAGCAAAACCATAATATGTACAAAGTTGTTTACCCAGCCATTCACTTGAACAAATTTATTCTAAATTATATATGTAATAATAAATGCACAAGGATGATCTTTGCAACATTGTCTAGCAAACCAGAAACTTCGATGTTCGGTCATAAACTGCTGGCTACATTAATTATGGCGCTGCTGTTCAATGAATTACAGTGCAGGTATGTAAAAAAATGAGAAAGATGTTTATATGGTTTAATGTGGTATATTGGTAAGTGGAGAAAGTTAAGTTGAATAACAATATGCATAGTAACATTTCATTTATAAATTTATTCTTTAAATTTGGAGACAAATATATTTTACTTTTTTACATAGAAAGTTTTAGGAAGAATACATGAGACATTTAACAATGATTATGGAAGGGGATGAAAAAGAACAAAATCTGGCATCAAGAAGATCCTCAATATTTACATTATACCTTTTTGTCTTACTAAAATATTTCTTAAACTCATCTCATATTAAGCCTTATTATTTTAGGCCAGTATACCCCATAGAAGAATTAGAAGAAGAAACTGTTCCAGAGGATGATGCAGAATTGACGTTAAATAAAATGGATGAAGAATTTGTGGTATGTGTGTTGCTGGATTTCTGTCCACTTCCGCCTTTGGGTTCCTTTCCCTTCTCTTAATTCCTCTAAGTTTCCATTTTCTGGAATATATTTTATTTCATTGCTTCTAGAGAAGAAAACATTTTAAATATAGTTCCAAGTATCAGTCATTTAGACCTTTGATTAAATTAATGTTTGTGTCCTCTCATGGTTGAGGTCTGAATTTTAATAGAATTTCTTAAACTGCGTAAAGAAGTGTATAACACTATTTATGTGAGTAAATATTTTATTAACCATTCATGATCTTAAATAGGACATAACTGATAAAGAATTTAGAATAGAACAACAGAATTTAGGATAATACATTCTGCTTCATAAGAATACCACTCATTTCTAAGGAATTTTTTAATGTATCTCAAATTAGGATGAGTACTACCTTTCAGGAAGTTTTTAAAAAATGCTTGTAAATAACTGTTATTATTTAAGTTGTCTGGCAGCATCTGCACCTTTTTACATGCTTAACATCCTACCCACAGTGTGAAGCTAAATGGTTAAGTCTCTACAACATTTTAGAACAGTAAGATGATAGAGACAAAAGAGCTTTTTCTAAAGATAATTCTTTCTCAGAACTAGAAACAGATTGACCCTGTATTTAAAAAGTATGCATGTGTAGCCGGGCTCGGTGGCTCAGCCTGTAATCCCGCGCCTTTGGGAGGCTGAGGTGAGTGGATTGCCTGAGCCCGCGGGTTCGAGACCCGCCTGGGCAAGCAAGACCTCATCAAAAAAAAAAAAATTAGCCGGGCATGGTAGCGTGCGCCTATAGTTCCAGCTACTTGGAAGGCTGAGGCAGAAGGATCGCCGGAGCCCAGCAGGTCGAGGCTGTGGTGGCCAGGAGCTGCCACTGCACTCCAGTCTGGGCGACAGAGTGAGACTCCAACTCAAAAAAAAAAAAGTATGCATGTGATCTGAAACAGAAATGGTGGGATAAACAACTTTATAGTGTACAGTTGACCCTTGAACAATGGGATGAGAGGTGTCAATTCTCAAACAGTCAGAAATCTACGTATAACTTTGGACTCCCAAAAACTTAACTACTAATAGCCTATTGTTGACCAAAGCCTTACCCATAACATAGTTGATTTTTTGTATGTATTATATACTGTATACTATGCTGTATTATGTACTGTGTATAATACTATATGTACTGCACACAATACTGTATATTGTATTTTTACAATAAAGTAAGATAGAGAAAAGGAAATGTTAATAAAATTGTAAGGAATAGAAAATATGTTTACTATTCATTAAGTGGAAGTAGATTTTCATAAATGTTTTCATCTTGTGATCTTCACATTGAGTAAGCTGAAGAGGAGGAAGAAGAGGAAGGGTTGGTCTTGCTGTCTCAGGGGTAGCATAGGCAAAATAAAATTTACATCGAAGTAGACCCATGTACTTCAAACCCATGTTGTTCAAGTGTCAGCTGTATTTTACTGTCATAAACCAATTAAAGTCCTAAGGAAGGTGATTTTTAAAAATAAATAGTTTTTGGTTAATGTGAGACATTTAAAAAATCAAGGCAAAAGTACATTCATTCATTCTGTGTGTTTTTATTGAGCACCTGTTATGCAACAGGCAGTGGGCAAGGCCCTGGTGGATACAGGAAGGAACTTAGCATGGTCAAGGACTGAGAGAAGACCATTGTGGTTAGAGCTTCTAGGTGAGAATTAAGATTAACTAGGAAGATGCACCAAGTTCAGATTGTTTTGGACACTTTAAGTAGTTTAGACTTTATTCTTTGCGTAACAGATCTTTCTATTCAAGCTCAGATGTTAAGTTCTCACACATTTCCAATTGTCCACCTCATTTATTCTACTCTGATCAATTTCTCTTGTCTTGTCTTCATAATAACTATTTAATAGTTTAGCAACAGCTACCCAGTCCTGGTATATTAACACAACTCAAAACCATGTAACTCAAAACTGCCAGTCAAAGGAAAAAAGAAAACCAAATCTGCTAATTAGGGGGAAAAAAAAATTTGTGAGGGCAGAAACCATGTCTCATTTTGCTCATTGTCATGTCCTGCTTATTGTGCAGGGCCTGGTGCATAGTAAATGTTCATTAAATATTTGACCATAAAATGTATCTGTGAGTACTTTGTTACATAACTTTTAGAAATTATAGCAATTTTTTTTTCTAGGAACCGTTTAAAATTTAAAGCAGCATTATTGGGAGGGTCAACTTAGAGAAATATATTAGAAGGAAGTCTCTTCACACATTTCTTCCCAACCATGAGATGAAGACCTTCTACTATCATAAGATCAAACGGAAGGACTTTTTCAAAGAGGCTGTTCTGAGGCTCTTCATTCCCTTGCATCATGTCTCTTGAGTTTTCTTCTTTGTTGCTATTGTGTTATTCCAAGGGGCTGTCTATTACTTCTATTCTTCTTACTAAGGAGAACTGTTTCACTGCCAAGAGGACTTTTGATGGTGGGATACTGATTCTGTTACCAGAGTTTGTGAGATTGCTCAAAGATGGTAAAGATTATTTCTGACAGTCAGCATTCTGCTATAATCATCTAGAAACTAGAAACGTCCAGTTTTAGGTTGGCCATATCAGGATAGGACATACTGATAACTGTTTTTTTGAAAAGTGTATTGTTCTGTGTCATGAACCAATTGTTCATGACACAGAATATTCTCACCTGCTATATGTAATCATATCCTTAGTAACTGGCAGTAAGAGAATTAAGAAGGTGCATGTTAGGCAAAGAAATGGAAGGATATTGTTGAGTGCCTTCTAAATTATTGAGATTAGAATCCTAATAGTTTGAAAATCTAAACTATTTTAAAAGACTGTTTATATGAATTCCTTTTAAATGATCTTTTAATAATATTTAGTAACTTAATCCTTTTTCTATGTATTAGCTTGTGTTCTTCAGAGAAACAGAACCAATAGGACACACACACACACACACACACACACACACACACACACACACACACGTATGAGGGGGACCCCTAA
Organism: Tarsius wallacei; assembly: GCA_963574415.1. Lineage (NCBI taxonomy): Eukaryota > Metazoa > Chordata > Mammalia > Primates > Tarsiidae > Tarsius > Tarsius wallacei. The sequence continues at coordinate 74,035 of CAUYQG010027570.1, forward strand.
AAAAAAGAAAAATAGAATTACTTTGGGGAGGGTGGGCCCCTTGTAATACAGGCTTCCTCTGGTAGATAAGTGTTCTAGGAACCCATTGGCATCAGCGTACCAGCTAGAGAGAGTGCATTTGACTTCAGTGATTTTTTTTTTTTTTTGAGATTCTTTCAGTGCATTTGCCCATTTTATGATGGGTGATTTACACAAACAACCATCCCATACTGCGCTGAGTGTTCAGAGTTTTTGACCCAAAACAGCATGACTTCTGTGTCCCACCTTCCCTATTCACCCAGTCTCCCCCCAGGTGACTTTTTTTTAATTCCCTGGATGAAAAAGTTCTCAAAGGGAAATGTTTTGCTGATGTGGAGGAGGTGAAACAAAAAACAGCAGAAGCACTAAAAGGCATCAAAACTGTTTTGAGCAATAGAAAAAGCATCTCAATAGGTGAATTGCATCAAACGGAGAGTACTTTGAAGGTGACTAAAGTCTAAACATGTAAGAATAAATACACAATTTTTAATAAATTCCAGGGTTTTTGGGGTTCCTTCTCATATATAGTAATAAAGTCTTGTTGTAAGGAATCGACCTGCCTATAGAGACAGAGAAGTCTCAAGATCCACAGTTGGCAAGCTGCAGACTCACGAGAGCCATGGTAGAGTTCCAGTTTGAGTTTGAAAGCCTGAGAACTAGGAGAGCTGAGCCGAAGTTTAGGTTTCAGTTCGAATTAGAAGGCAAGAGAAGACCAATGTCTCAGTTTGAAAACAGCGAGGCAGAGAGTAGATTTTTACTTATTTCAGCTGTTTTGTTCTATTCAGACCTTCAAGAGATTGAATGGAGGCCCATCCGCACTGGGGAGGGCAATCTGCTTTACTCAGTCTACTGATTTCAATTATTTATCTCATCTAGAAATAACCTAGACATACTTAGAATGTTTAATACCTGGGCACCCCGTGGCTCAGTCAAATTGACACATAAAATTAGCCATCACAAGCCTACACTCCTAATTAACTTAGCACACATACACATCTTCTTAAACCATAATCTCCAAATGAAGACAATAGCAAAGTCATAATTCCACCTAACATGATATAACTTTCTTGCATACAAGAGATATTACTCTAAATCCTTCCCCAGAAGTGGAGGTAAAGTCTGAGTGATATTTACTCTCCTCCCTGATATCCTGTAACTTATATTCTAGGACATAAAAATAACAACACTCGAATACTGTGATGTAATGTCGGTACCTTTTATGTTACATGATAAGGGAGTAAAGGATCAAATAAAACAAAGGTATTTGCATACAAATGCATTCAAAACAAAATAAGGAGGAAATACTCATGACATTATAATCCTCATTTCTATAAGTGGTCACATGCCTGTAAGTTGGTATGTAAAACTATCTTCATTCACTACCCATTCTGTATTCCCTTTGCTTTTAGCAAGCACCTCTGCTGGTTGTAGTTTTTTACCCAGTGGAGTGGGGTGGGGTGGGGTGGGGTGGGGTGTGGGCAATTAATAGTTCTGTCTGAAGTGGATTGTTGTTTTTTGTTGACTTTAATCACAGGACATGGTTGATATTAAGAAATGCCTTAAAGGATCTTTTTCCTGTATTTCAGACTTACTCTTTCTTGTTTCCATTGTGGATCAGTAGTCCATTTTCCCATTAGTAGTCAGGATCAGTCATGACAGCTAGCACAGCAACTTCCTTTTTTGCCTATTGATTCAGAGGTTTGAGGATCCCAGAGTTGCCTGGTGGCAGTTTTAACTTCCAGTTCAATTGCATCATTGTTGTATCTCTTGGTAGAAGCATTTTTCCTTTTGGAAATTAGATCGCTAAGCCAACAAAGCATAAGGTTATAGGAACAGGAAGCAGCAATTTTGCTAGTGGGTTACTGGTGCCACTTCCATTTCTATCCCCTGATTCCTGGACATGTAAATCCTGGTTATGGGAAAAACAGCACCACATATTGGATGCAGAGTCTTTCTAGTACCCATTATCATATTAAGCTTTTTACTGGTTAGTGTTCAGTCCGGTCTAATTCAACAAGTATTTATTGATTGCCTATGTAAACAGTACTGATCTGGTTATTGTAAAAGCATTATAAACTTGTTTCTTCTCTCATGGCATTTCAATCATTTGCTCTAGTTAAGTAGACTGTTAGTAGTGCAAACACAGAATGGACTAAGCTGATTTTCAAAGGTGTGCATCTATGCTTTGGTTTTAAGATATAAACAGATCAGTTTTGTCTACACCACTTTGTCCTACTATCCTATACTCTAAAAATGTAAATGTTGCTTCAATGTATAAAATCTACATTTATATTGTTTGCTATTTTACTAAAATCCTTCCAGTTCTCCAAGATTTAGCATAGTTCTATTTTACCCTAGTGGCCTTACCCCTAGAGTTTCTGAGTGGATCTGGGATACAGCCTTAGAATTTGCTTCCTGTTCCATAACCTTATGCTTTGCTGGCTTAGCGATGCTGATGCTGCTGTTATCAAAACCACACTTAAAGAACCAGTATCTTATATATTTCTGAATTCTTGAAAGTAAGGATTATCTGTGAAATCTACCACTATGGCTTTGTACAATTCTACTTGTGGAAGTGTTAATTCACATTTACTTGTTGGTTTGTTTTTTTCTTTATAAGATCATATGACTTGAGGACCAAACTCCATTGGCTTTATTATCTTGTCCTTAAGATCGAGATATTCTTGTTAAATTTGTTTTACCTACTATGTCACTTCTCATCACAAAGATATTTGAAGAAAAGGAGAGCTCACATTTTGTCCTACATGCTCATAGAACCTGCTCAGACTCCGTATTTACTGTATATTGGGGAGGGGGTTGCCTCTCAAAGGGTCACTTTCTACCCCCACCTCCCTCAACCAGTTGGTCTGTAGATGAGGACTAGCTTGGAATCTCCTGAGCTATCCTTCTTAATAGATTTAAGGGTCATGAACCAAGCAGTATTGGTAACCATTACCTTATCAAATTTGAGCATACAAGAGATGAGATGCCAAAAATATGTATCAAAGTGATTGGTCCTTGGAGCAAGTGAGAATATTCTATGTCTGTCAGCCTCTCATTTTTGTCCATTTTAGTCATGGGCCTCAAAATTTCCCTTAACTCCTATTTATTTTGAATATGCCACTTGGGGCTGTTTCTTACTTTTTTTTTTTTTTTAATATTTACCTGTAGGTTTATAGCAGTGGCTTCCTTCCTCCCCCGCCCATTTTTTTTCTTTCTTCAGTGACTGCAAAAAAAGGTCCTATTTAAGCAGTACCATCAAAACCTTAACAAAGAATGAGTGGGCGGGGCTCAGTGGCTTAGCCTGCAATCCCAGCACTTTGGGAGACTGAGATGAGTGGATTACCTGAGCCCCTGGGTTCGAGACCAGCCTGGGCAACTTGGTGAGACCTCGTCTCTACAATAAATAAAAAAATTAGCGGGGTGTGGTAGCACACGCCTGAAGTTCCAGCTACTTGGAAGGCTGAGGCGGAAGAATTGCCGGAGCCCAGCAGGTCGATGCTGGGGTGGCCGTGAGTGTGACACTGCACTCCAGCCTGGGTGACGGAGTGAGACTCCAACTAAAAAAAACCAAAAAACCAAAAAAATTGAATGTTCTATTAGTAATTTTTTTGTCCTACTTTATACATGCATTCACTAGGTGTTTTGTTTTGTTTTGATAGAAACAAGTTCTCCCTATGTTGCCTAGGCTGGTCTCGAACTCTTGAGCTCAAACCATTTTCTCACCTTGGTCTCTCAAAGTGCTACGATAACAGGCATGAGTCCCCCCACCCAGCCAGCAGTCACTAGGTTTTTAAATACCCTTTCTAGCATTAGATTTTATAGTAAGCTTAGTATAGCTTAGTGTACATTATTATGTGAAAGCTGGGAATATATTTTTAAAATTATAGCTTTTAATAATTATTTTAAAATTATTTTCTTTTTCTAAGGAAGAGGAGACAGATAATGAAGACAACTTTATTGATCTCAACGTTTTAAAGGCCCTGACATATCACTCGGTAAGTTTTATCAGATACATGCAAGATCAACAAGCAATCAGTGTATTTTGTGTTCTGCTGGAAATTTAAATGAGTAGAAACCATTGTCGGCCATTGTTTTGTGTGCCATTTGAAAAGTAGCTCTCAAAATTGCATTCCTATATATAAAATGTTATAATTATAGCAAATATAAAAATCCAGAGAGGTGAGTGAGGTGGCCTCCCATTAATACCATGGAAAGTCAACGCAGTGCTTCTTGTGCAAACTGAAAATAATTTGCCTGTTGAGGTTTTTTTTTTTATTATGAAAGACATCAATTATTCTACTTCAAGTCATTTTTATTATAATAGTCTAGGATTGAATTATCTTGATTATGGAAAAATATTTTCATTGTAATTCTTTGAAATAAAATTGATTATATTGAGACTCCTAAATGGATAAGAAGTCAGACATTGCTTAAAGTCAGTTTGTTTTTGCTCTGTTTTAACTATCAAATAAATCCAGTGCTATAAAAGAGTACATACCCAATGGGATGTTTCAAATGTATATATGGGATTTTTGAATTTTTCTGTATGAGTATTACATATTTCAATAAAGTATATACCTATTGCGTCTTCGAAGGAGTACATGTGTAATATAATATTATTTGTCCTTTATTTAATTTTCCTTGTCTGAATCCTCAAAACAAGTTTGAATCTAATTTTGGTTTCATATTATGAAGCTTTACTTAATCCACCCTTCCCCAAGATATCCCCTTCATTTGTCATTTACTGCCTTAGTATTGCTTACTCTCGTCTTTTATTTTTAGTAATGTATATGTTATGTGTGTTTCCTGCCTAACTTGAGATGTCATGAAATGTCTTGGCTCACTTGCCTGAGTGTGTTACTTGACTTTAATACTGGGATTCCAACCCTGAGCAAGTTTCCAAACTTCTTGTGCCTCATCTTGTTCACCTGTAAAATGAGATAAAAATATTACCTTTCTCATAGGGTTTTTGAAAATTAAAAGAGTTACTATAGTAAGGCACGGAACCAATATCAGTCTCATAGAAAGTACTCAGTAAATGTTGGCAAAAACCAAAACCACATCTTCCCCCAAAATTCCCCCTCTGAAATTTAATTTGTAGCTCCTTTATAACAGAGATTGCTGTTGTTTTTTATATTCCCCATAGTGTATCACAAAAAGTACTGAATTATTTATTTCTTAAATTAATGAAGTATTTTCTTTATCAATTGAAAATTTTATCAGAATAATATGTTAATATTAAATCCAAACAAACTCCAGTTATAATAATACCTTACATTTGCAGATCATTTTGTAGTTCTAAGAGTACTTTAAAACACATCCTTTTACTGACCTTGTATCAGGTATTTGGGTAGATATTACCTCAATTTCACAAATATAAACACTGAAATTTATAATCTTAGGACAGTTTAATCTTTTAAAAAACTAATAAATTATAGTATCTGAATTTGAACTATTCCTTCAAACTCCACGTCTGTTGCTTTTTTTCCTTTTACCTCATAACAAGAGTTCAATAAGATGTAGGTATGGTTTGTTTCCTGCCTTCGGCAAATACGCTAATGTTGGTGTTCATGTAACGTATGTGTTCAAGATGGTAATGACAAAGTGCTCCTGAAGTAAAATAAAAGTAGAGATATATACACAGTTATTCTCAGAGAGAGTCAGTTGTGTTATTCATTCTTATATTGATGGTGTAAATAGAGGACTGTGGAGGCCACCTGGGATTCCTTCCAAAGTAGTTTGAGTTTTGGAAAGGAGCAAAGTAATTTGCCTCTATCATTACTCCAAGTCCCTACTGGTCCTGTTTTACATTTTTCATCTCAGACTACATGAGGAAGGGTTTTTCTTCAACCTGTGCCTTTATACATTATCTAAGTATTAGAATCTTTGGACAAAGGTTATGTAACATATGTCCTTTAGTACTAAGTCTATGTATAGCTACATTTCCACAAGAGGAAGAAGTGTGAACACCAGGTGTTTGTGGATGGTCAACCATGGAGTACTAATGAGGCAGAAAATCCTTTCATATTTTAAAAAACCTGGCAAGCTCATGATATTGCCCGCTAAAGCCATCTGCCTGAGACAGCTGTATCTGAGCTTATGATGGCTCAGGCTGCTCTTTCCCCAAGACAGACTTGCTATATAGGTTAGTAACATAGATTTAAGATTTTATGTTTCGTGCAGCAGGTGGACTCACAATGCAGAAGAAATATTATGTTAGTAAAGTTGAGTGTGATGAATTCTCCACCCGAAAAAGAATGATATATACTATCGAGGAAAGTGACTTACTAAATGTGTATATGACTGCAAGCCCAGCATGTGTCTATCCCAGCAGTCCCTCCCTACCTGTGGTTTTAGAACGATAGATGCATCTCCAGTCATTCTCCGTCCTCTCATCCTGCTGTTTTCTTCACAGACCCTGGTATTGTATTCATTACTGATGTGTTTATTGTCTGTCTCAATCACTAGAATGCAAACTCCTGTGCTTGGTGTGTAGAAGTTGCCCAATAATCAGTAATATCGAATGAATACATGCCTGAATGTGTGCTATTTTATATAGTTTTTATATGTATATTTTGTAGGCAAGGTATAGTTTAATCTTCATAGAGAAAAGAACTTATTAACAGTAACTATGTTGTCTTCTATGTACTATGTGGGATAATGTAGGAGAAATCTACCTGTGTACAAGGGGGGGATCCCCAAAAACATGTAATTATTTTTTGGTGGGCCCTTTGTAGTACAGGCTTCCTCCGCTAGGTAATTGTTCTAAGAATCCATCGGCATCAGTGTGCAGTTGGTTCTCTGCAAGTGAGACGGACCCTGTGGGAGCTGACAGCAGGAGGCTGTCTGCTGGCCACATTCCCTCCAGCTGGGCAGCAAGTCCTTACTTGAAAGAGAAACTGGTGACCGTCTTCTTGACTACCACAACATAGCTGGAGCCTATAACTGCTAACTTGAATACTGTAAAGAGGTGGTCTGCCCATTGACTAAGCTTTGAATATCTGCCTAAGCAGTCATGACACAGCAGTAGTGTTTCATGAACACTGAAAAAGATATGTTCTAAGAGAAGTGTTCCTTTACTGCTGATGATGAATGCTTACAACAGTGAAATTGGTTTGTTTTGGAAGAAGATGCTTTTCAGAACATTTATTTACTGTGAAGCTTAAAAAATATATTTAAAGCCATTTTTTTTTTTTGAGTTGGAGTCTCACTCTGTCACCCAGGCTGGAGTGCAGTGGCACACTCACAGCCACCCCAGCATCGACCTGCTGGGCTCCGGCGATCTTTCCACCTCAGCCTTCCAAGTAGCTGGAACTGCAGGCACGTGCTGCCATGCTGGATAAATTTTTTTATTATTTGTTGTAGACACGAAGTCTCGCCAGGTTGCCACCGAACCTGGCCTAAAGCAATTCTTATTGTGTGATTTCCCCCACTAATTCCCTTACCCCAATTATAATTTTGCCAAACATGATACTTTTCAGGAAACTGGCTGTAACTAGCAAAGGGTTGCTTCGTTTTTCAAAGTTTCATTTATAAGTTAATTATTTGAATTTTGAGATAGCCTTTCTTAGAAGGAAAGCATCAAGAATGAATATTAGGCTTCAAGACTAGTCCAAAAAATCCCATGTTCTCTATGTCCCTCTAATTCCTGAGTGTTCTTAGAATCTGAAACTTAGCCAGAACCACCCTGAGAGTGGCCATCAGGAAGACACTGGTGCTAAATTCGAGTCTCGCAGGTTGGCAGGGCCTGTGATGTTTAGGAGTATAGTAGAATGTTCAGAACTGTGGGGGTGGGAACAGGGAAGGAAGGTGCTGGTGACAAGGTGTGAGCAAGGTATGCTGCCCATTTCCATTTCTAAGTTGAATATGTCAATTGGGAACTGCATGCTCATGGTGGCTATGCTGCAATTATGAGTGGTCTTTTTAGCGCCCATCTCCATTGTGAAACTCAACAGAATCACGGCACCAACATTCTGGCAGCATAATGCAGATGTGTCATTCTCCTCCCCCACTGAAGAAAAGACGAGAGGGAGCGGTGCAGTCTCGGAATTCTATTTTTAAATGCCCATCACTTCATTTCAAAACATTTTTTAGAAACATGCCATAGATACTATTCTTCCTTGAGATGCTAAATTTGAGGTTTTAGAAACCAAGTCCTGAGTTATAAAGCTTAAACCCAAGTATCTCAAAAGGTTTAAACACAATTGGTTTTTAATTACCTAGCAAAAAATTCATTGTACCAAGCAGGAATGAAAGACTTTTTAGCTTAAAAAGCAAAAGCTGAAAGGAAGTAAAAATAGGGGCTTAGAATAAAAATGTCATTTCAATTTTAGTTTAGAGTATCATCTAGGCAAGTCCACAATATTGTAATCAAAGGGGGAAAAAGATGGATCTGCTTTGGTTAATACCTTAAATACTTCAAAAATCTTTTTCATTTTATATACTATTTACAGTTTTCTTCTAGGAAAAATATCCTTTCTGAGTAATACAGGGGGAAAAAACTGTTCTACAGCATAGCTTGTCCCATAGATTACCTTTGATTTTGCTTCCTGCTTGAGGAAAATGTTTTTTCTTCTCTTTTCCTGAAACATTTGAGTATTAGGCCTCCTATCTGTGCTATGAGAGAAGTCTGTGATTGGTATTTCACAGGAGAAATTAAAATGCCACATGTTTGAGTGTGATGGAGCATATGATGACTGAGTAAATGCTTTTATTTCTCTGGTAACTAACCCTTACCACCCCCAGCCGTTTTACATCTGGAGGGGAATAGGATATATGGGCTGAAGGAAAAAACTCTGGTGCTCACTGCTCAACGGAGGCTCACACAGCAGCTCTTGCTGGGTGTAAAAGGCAGAGTTTTGCTTGATCTGTAGTGTAGCTTTTGAATCCACACTTGAAACAAGAGATCTTTATTTTCATCCTAGTTTCATTGTGGGTCTAGCAAAAAGTAGGGAGCAAGGACTTTTGAAGGTCCCTTCCAGAACTGAGTCCATACCTTTAAGGTAGAGTCTATGACAGAAATAGCAGCCTTAGATAAAATCCTGACTGTGTGTTACTAGCCACATGACCACAGCAAATTAATTAACCTCTTTGTGACTCTGCTTTCTTATCTGTAAACTGGGGCCACAAATAATTCTTCCCAATCTTGTTTTATGGTTATTATAACCTAACCTGTGGCTAGTACCCGACGTGGTACCCGACATAGAGAATGCACTTTATGCATTTCTTATTGTGTGCAATTTTTCACCTTTCCTGGAGACTTGAATTTGTTCTCAATATTCATATGTGCCTCAATAGAAAAAGCCTCAATCCTCAATACAAATAAGTCCTTAGATTGTCATGAGTATTTTTGAGTAAGAAGCTTACATAGGATATAAGTTATCAAGAAGCCTGAATTTCTGTATAAATGAGGAAGCCCTGGTGATGTCATGGCTTTATTTTCATAATCTGACACATGGATTATTATTGAAGGCCCACTAGACTAAATTTGCTCTCACACAAGATCTCCCCTACAGAAATGACTAAGGGGAATCTGGTGCAAAGTAATATAATTTTTTTGGTATTATTTGAGAGCTGTCATTTTATAAATGGGTAGATTATATTTCTTATAGCAACATTAATAGAGATTTCTTACATAATTCAGCATATTAAATGAATACCCAGATAATGTGCGTTTTTTTCAGTCCTCTAGAACCCTATGTTCTTTAAGCACACCCACATACCCACCCATATCACCACCCACCACCTGACCCTGGCAGTGTTAGTACTTTGAATATCTGATTGATTTTCATCCAGGACATCTAGATAGTCAGTTATTAAGGCCCATGAATGCTGCCTCTGAAATATCTCTCATATCCATCCCTTTGGCTGATTTTGAAGGCCATGTCTTTGCATAACCTGTCTAGACTGTATAATACTAATATCCTAAATGATCTTTGGTCTTCATCCTTCTATTCTGCCGCTACCCTTTTCTGAAATATTTTCCACCCTATTTCTCTATCTGACTTATCAAAACATGACTTTTATCGGGTCATTCTGAGCCCAATAACTTTTGATGGCTTTTCATTGCCTACAGGTCTAGTTATATAGATTATAGAGCAATATAGTTTTGATCTGACTTTCAAGGCCCTTAACAATTTGACAACTGTCTTCACAGCCAACTTTGTTTTCTTCCACAAACCCTTTATTCCAGTTAAATGGGTCCTCTCAAAGGCTTTTGAGCATCTCTTGCGTATATCTGGTCCCATCCCATCCTTTTCTTTTCCATTGTCTCTTATCTGAAATACCCTCTCACTGTCTCTCCCACTCCCTGACTTTTTTTTATTTATTCAAAGTCTCACTGTCGCCCACACTGGAGTGCAGCGGCACAATCACAGCTCACCGTAGCCTTGATCTCCTAGACTCAAGCAATCATTCCTCCTCAGCTTCCCAAGTAGCTGGGCAAAGTGCATGCCACCATGCCTAGCTAATTTTTAAAAAATTTTTTGTAGAGATGAGGTCTCACTATGTTGCCCTGGCTGGTTTTGAACTTCTGGGCTCAAGCAGTCTTCCTGCCTTGACCTCCCAAAGTGCTGGGATTACAGGCATGAGCCACTATACCTGACTCTTAAATGTACAAGGTTCAGCTTGGGTTCTGTCTCCTCTGTGACACCTTATCACCTTGCTCTATTTACTCCTCAACCAACCCACAAATCTGCAACCCATAAATCTTTATAAAACATATCTAGCATGTTTTCTTTTTTCCTGAAGATTTTTTTTTTATTCGCTTTCCGGGACTAGAACAGTGTATGGCAGATAGTGGACACTGGATAAATATTTGTTGAATAAATAAATGAAGTCATTGTACCTTGCCTATAATTCTTGACCTCTTTTCTGCCTTGGAGGACAAAGTTCATATTCCTTAGCCTAGATGTTAAGGTCTTTCACGATGTACTTAACTCTTTTCTGCTCCTCAGCATTCACTTTTCTGGGCCTTCAGTTTATCTTCTCATTTTGATCATCACAAGCCATGTTCATTCCTTTTTCAGTATTGTGGCTTCGGTTATTTTCCTCACTGTAAACACTTGGCTTGTCTCTTTTCTGCATATCTACATCCCAAACATTCTTGTAATTTAAATTTCACCATTGCATTAAAACATCTTCTCCCTCTTATTCAGAGTCCTAAAGCATAAACCTGTACCAGCTAGTCTTTGGAAGGTAATCAGACTTATAACATTTTTACCTGCTAATTGAAAAAACATCAATAAGGGTACCTGATTTCAAACAAGGCAAAGTGGGGAACAAAGGGAGGCCCAAACTTTACCTGTATGATGACCACTTGTACACCTAATCCTGAATTGTACCCACATCTTTAAAATAAATTTTAAAACCACTTATTTTTGAAAGTGAAATATATTCTCTGTGTTTAAAAAAAGTACAGAAAATAGAAAGAAAAATGTGATAATTCCCCAATCTCAGCATCCAGATATAAACGTATTCCTTTAATAATAATTACCCCCCAAATTATGTAAGATGCTGCTAACATTTGGAAGTGGAATCTGGAATCTGTGGGAATTCTTTGTGTGATATTGGTGCAGTTTTTTTAAGTCTGAGAATATGGTACTGATACAGAAATCGATTAATGAAGTAGTGAAGAGCCTATAAAATAATCCAAATATTTGGTGACACTAGTATATGAAGCCATGTAAACCAGTGGGGAGAGCTACAAACTATTCAATTAAATGCTGATGAGACCGTAGACTGTTCATTTGTAGAAAAAGCTAGATTCCTCCATCGTATATTATGCCCAAGTAAATTCCACATGGTTCAACAATTCAACAATAAGACAAAGAATGGAAACATAAGTAACAAGTGTTATACTCATAAGTTGAAGTAAGCATGATAAAGCATGACAAGGAAACCTAAAACATAAAAGTACTGATACATCTGAATGCATAATAATTAAAACTTTTTATTATGGGAAAGTAGGCTAGGGAAGCAACCTAAAATTAAAAGACAAGTGATAAACTAGAGGAAAATAATTACAAGCCATATGGCAGACAAAGCGTTGCTAGACACATGGGAAAGTGTTTTAGAGTTTGTGCTCTTGAGTAACTCTGCCTTGGCCTGCCTCTTATGGAATATGACAAGGGAAACGTTACCTAACTGCTCTGTACCTCAGTTTCCTCATTTAAAAAAATGAGAATAAGACTTCCTTTTTCATGGTGTTATTACTGGGAATTTAGTCCATATGTGAAAGCATCTCTTTCCATTCTTAGCATATAATAAGGAAGATAATCACTGCTAAAATATATTAAGGTTAATATGTACCATGAACTGTGCAAGCCTTTTAAATATACCATCTCATTTAATGCTCACAGCAACCCTTCCAGTGAGGAAAATACTGTTGTTTTCTTTTTACAGATGGGTACTCTGGGATTTAGAGAGGTCAAAGGTGGTAAGTGATAGAGCTGAGATTTGAGCAGAGATGAGATTTCAGATGCATTCTCTCATCATTTGCACCATACTGTTGTGATTCTCAAGGGAACTTAGTTCCTTTTCCTTAAGTCTTGGGACTATTTGATCTTGACAGTTAATTGGACTTTCAGGTACCTCTCAGTAGTTATGTAAATTGAGCTCTTCAAATGAATCTGGGCACCAGTATATTCATGAGGTTGCCATGATATATATATATATACACACACACACACACACACACACACACACACACACACACACATATATATACATGTATTTATATACATATACATCTATATTATATGAGGGGGCACCCCTCCCAAAAAAAGGAATTATCTTTTGGAGGGTGGGCTCCTTGTAGTATAGGCTTTCCCTGCTACATAAGTGTTCTAGAAACCCATTGGCATCAGTGTACCAGCTAGCATTGTTGTAAGAGGCTGCATTCGGCATCAGTGAATTTTTTTGGAGATTCATGATGGGTGATTTACGAGCACACCTGCCCACTTTGTGCTGAGTGTTCAGATTTTGACTAGAAACAGCATGACCTCCATGCCCCCACCCTCTTTATTCATCCACTTTCGCCCCAGTGACTTTTCTTTGTTTCCTTGGATGAAAAAAGTCTTCAGAGGGAAACATTTTACCGATGCGGAAGAGGTGAAACAAAAAACGGCAGAAGCACTAAAAGGCATCAAAACTGACTAATTCAAAAACTGTTTTGAGCAGTGGAAAAGGCATCTTGATAGGTGTATTGCATTAAACGGAGAGTAATTTGTAGATGGCTGAAGTTTAAACATGTAAAAATAAATATACAGTTTTTAATAAATAAATTCTAGATTTTGGGGTTCTCTCGTATGTGTGTGTATATATATATATATATGTTGTGTATATACATGTATGCATATATACATATTCACACACATTTACAGAACATAATCTTTTTTTAGATGCTTTACCATCCTAATATTATAATATTACCTGGAAGAAGGAGAAATTACCTACTGGAACAGGATTCTGAGCAGGCTTTTAACACTGTACATTTGATTCTTGAACTGACTTTGGTGGTGTGCCCCTACTACTGAAGCCCAAGGCCACTTTACGAGGTGGTTTAGACCGTTATCTTCAATTCTTCCTTTGGCTGTCTTAGGATCAGTTCTTATCTCACTAGTTTCTCCTTCTACCTAGGACCAATTATTACTCCCATTAATTGACCTCATACTCTTTCTAATAGGCTGTAAACTCTTTGCAGGTGGGGATTAAATTCTTTTAACTTTCTATACCAGGCACAGTGCCTGGATTCTTACCTTAAATATTGTAGGAGCATAACAAATAACTTATTGGTTTAATTAATTAATTATGAATGAGACTTCTAGCTAGCTTGTGTCTTACGAGCTTCCAGTTGTTTCTTCAGCGGCAATGGCTGGAAAAATGCAATTTCCCAAAAGCTGTGCTTTATCTTAGTTAACATTGTGTCAGAGAAGAACTTTGTCATGATAATATAAGATGTTGATTACACAAAAAGAGCAGCTTACTTCTCTTTTACATATAGCCTCATATAAAATACCATTTGTTTAATGGAGAAACAATTGGGAAGAAAAGGTTTTCTCAAAGTATTATAACCAAGGCACAGTATAGAGTTTTAAATAGATTTATTCTTTGTATGTAAGGCTTGCTCAACTAATGTATCCAGTTATTAGGCGATAAGAAATTTTGAGTGAGGAGTGAGATTATGAAGTAGATGTGCAAACAGGGAAGTAGAAAAGACTGTATAGTTTGAATAAGTTAATGCTGCTTTGCCAAACCTAATGTTCTCTTTTTACCCTTTCTTCATTTAGTCACTAGACCATTTCCCCCAGTATATTAGTTATGCCCTAGGAGTGAGTGAAGAGTTTTGAGCCCCTACGTTGTATCATTTCAAGACATTGGGAGTAGGAGTTAGCAAATCATTGCTTAAGCAAATCATTGCTTAAGTAGGAGTTAGCAAATCATTGCTTAAGGGAACCAAATAATAAGCTGGTGTGGGTAAATGCAGCTTACTAAAGGGTCCAACATAAAAACAAATCGCGTATGCACAAGGATATCTTAATGTAGTGTTTGAGTTTCTTATAGCTAACACAGATTCTGGGTCTGATTCAAACAGGGTCACTGCAAATCCATTTGCTTTTGTAAAAATTAGGGAAACATGCCCATCCTTGAGTAAACACTTTGAGTAAATTATTCACAACTTAAACAGTCCTACAGCCAGGGTGGAAGAAAATGGGAATATGATGAGTTTCTTCTCTGGCTTTGTTTGGTGATTCTGAACTTCACTGTCTTGTGAAGGGAATGAGGGGATGGGGCTGGCAAGCACTGACTTTGTGGCTTAATCACCAGCATCCAACTTCAATTCACCCAAACAGTGGCTCCTTATGTTCACTATTTTGTTTTGTATTTTTAGTTATGAATACATAATAGTTGTACATATTTATGGGGTACATGTGATATTATGATACAGGCATACAATGTGCAATGATCAATTCAGGATAATTGGGATATCCATTACCAAGAATTTAACATTTCTTTGTGTTAGGAACATCCCAAGTCTACTTTTTAAGTTATTTGGAAATGCACAATACATTTTTGTTAGCTATAGTTGTCCTATTGTGCTATTGAACACTAGATCCTATTTCTTTTATCTAACTGTATTTTTGTACCCATTAACTGTCCTTTCTTTATCCTCCCTTCCCACTATCCTTCCCAGCCTCTGGCAGCTGTCATTCTTCTCTTATCTCTCTGAGTTCAATTTTTTTTTTTTAGCTCTTACATATGAATGAGAACATATTTGTCTTTCTGGATCTGACTTATTTTACTTAATACAATATCCTACAGTTCCAGCCACATTGTTGTAACTCATAGGATTTCATTCTTTTTTTTTAATGTCTAGATAGTATTTCATTTGTATGTATACCACATTTTCTTTATCTATTCATCCACTGATGGACACTTAGGTTGATTTCATATCTTGGCTGTTGTGAACAGTGCTGCAATAAGTATGAGAGTGCAGATATCTCTTCAACATACTTTTTTTGTGTGTGGTGTAGCACAGTGGGATTGTTGGATCATATGCTAGTTCTAGTTTTAGCTTTCGAGGAACCTCCATTGTGCTCTCCATAGTGGCTGTACTACTTTATACTCTCATCATCCAGATATGTGGGTTCCCCTTTTTCCACATCCTTGCCAGTATTATTATTGTCTGTCCTTTTGATAAAAGTCATTTTAACTATAGTGAGATGATAACTCCCTGTGGTTTTGCTTTACATTTCTCTGATGAATAGTGATGTTGAGCCTTTTTTTCAATACCTGTTGATCATTTGGTTGTCCTTTGAGAAATGGCTATTCAGATCTTTTGCTCATTTTGGATTATTTGTTTTGTTTTTTTTCTATTGAGTTGTTTGAGCTCCTTGTATATTGTGGTTATTAATCCCTAGTCAGATGGGTACTTAACAAATATTTTCTACCACTCTGTGGGTTGTCTACTCACTTTGTTGATCGTTTTCTTTGCTGTGCAGAAGCATTTTACTTGATGTAATACCATTTTTGCTTTGGTTGCCTAAGCTTTTGAGATCTTACTCAGGAATTACTCAGGAAATCTTTGCCCAGATTGATGTCTTGAAGCATTTCTCCAATGTTTTCTTCCAGTGGTTTCATAGTGACTGTCAGGTTTTAGATTTAAGTCTTCAATCTGTTTTGGTTTGATTTTTTTATATGTTGAAAAATAGGGGTCTAGTTTCATTCTTCTGCATATGAATATCCAATTTTCCCAGCAGCAGTTATTGAAGGGACTGTCCTTGACCCAATATATGTTCTTGGTGCCTTTGTCAAAAATGAGTTGGCTGTAAATGTATAGGTTTAAATCTGGGTTCTCTGTTCTGTTCCACTGGTCTTTGCCTTTGTTTTTAATACCAGTTCTATGCTGTTTTAGTTACTATAGCTTTGTAGTATAATTTGAAATCAGGTAATGTGAGGATTCCAGCTTTGTTCTTTTTTTAAAAATTTAATTTTATATTTAATCCTTTTCTTAAAGATGTGGGGTACAATTCAAGGTTAGGTATATAAATGTTCATTATGCAGTGCCCTTGTTGATGAGGTGTGGCCTCTCCTCCCCTGGCATTTTCACACTACTGCCAATCCCTTTCTTATAGTTTTATAGTATTATTATTATTATTATTATTATTATTATTTTAGTTGGAAGGATCGCCTGCTGGGCTCCGGCGATCCTTCTGCCTCAGCCTTCCAAGTAGCTGGAACCACAGGCATGTGCTACCACACCTGGCTAATTTTTTAAATTATTGTAGAGATGAGGTCTCACCAAGTTGCCCAGACAGGTCTCGAACCTGTGGGCTCAGACAATCTACTCACCTCAGCCTCCCAAAGCGCGGGATTACAGGCTGTGCCACCAAGCCCAGCTAGTTTTATAGTATTATAAGTTCTGCTTATGAATGAGAACATATGGTACTCTGTTCTTTGTTTCTGTGATAGATCACTGAACCATCCAAGTTGCTGCAGAGTCCATATATTTGTCCTTCTTTATGGCTGCATAATATTCCGTTGTGTATATGTACCACATTTTTTAAATCTAGTCTTCTTTCGATGGACAGCATGGTTGGTTCCATGTTTTTGCTGTTGTGAATAGTGCTGCAATAAACATGCGTTGCATGTGCAGGTATCTCTTTTTATAGAATGATTTGAGTTCCTCTGGGTATATTCCCAATAGGGGGATTGCTGGGTCACATGGAAGGTCATTTCTGGTTCTTTCAGAAATCACCACACTGTTTTCCAAAGAGGTTGCACTAGTTTGCATTCCTACCAGCAGTGTAGAAGCATTCCTTTTTCTCTGCATCTTCACCAGCATCTGTTGTTGTTTGTTTTATTAATAATGGCCATTCTTACTGGGGTTAGGTGGTATCTCATTGTGGTTTTGATTTGCATTTCTCTGATGATCAGTGAGGCTGAGCACTTTTTCATGTGTTTGTTGGCTGCCCATATCTCTTCTTTTGAGAAGAGCCTATTCATGTCTTTTGCCCATTTTTTAATGAGACTGTTTGTTTTTTTCCATTCAGCACATTTGAGTTCCTTGTAGATCCTGGATGTTAGGCCTTTGCCAGAGATACAGTTGGCAAATATTTTTTCCCATTCTGTGGGCTGTCTCCTCACTCTGATAGTTTCTTTTACTTTGCAGAAGCTTTTCGGTTTGATGAGGTCCCACTTGTCTTTCTTATCTCTTATGGTGTGGGCACTTGGGGTTTTGATCTGGAAATGGTTGCCAGTTCCAATTTCTATAAGGGTGTCACTTGTATTTTCTAAGGTTCTTATAGTTTGTTTGTTTTACATTTAGTCTTTGATCCATTTAGAGCTGATTTTTCTATATGGTGATAGGTAGGGGTCCTGTTTTAATCTTCTGCATGTGATCAGCCAGTTTTTACAGCACCATTTACTGAATAGGTTCGCCTGTCCCCAGTGGTTGTTGTTGGAGGCTTTGTCAAAGATGATATGGTTGCGGTTTTGCTTCCAAAATCTCTATCCTGTTCCATTGGTCTACATGCCTGTTCTTGTACCAATACTAGGCTGTTTTGATTACTGTAGCCTTATAGTAAAATTTGAAGTCTGGAAGTGTGGTACCTCCTGCTTTGTTGCTTTTACTAAGATTGTTTTGGCTATTCGTGGTCATTTATGTTTCCATATGAATTTCTGTATTGTCATTCCCAGGTCTGAGAAGAGTGATGTTGGTAATTTAATGGGTATTGAGCTGAATCTGTAGATTGCCTTGGGTAGGATGGACACCTTAATGTTGATTCTTCCTCTCCAAGAGCATGGGATATTTTTCCATTTGTTTGTGTCTTCTTGGATTTCTTTGAGCAGTGTTTTTGTGGCTTTCATTGTAAAGGTCTTTCACTTCTCTGGTTAGGAAGATATCGAGGTATTTCATTTTTTGTGTGGCTATTGTGAATGGGATTGTGCTTTCCATTTGGTTCTCTGCCTGCGTGTTGTTGATATATAAGAATGTTACTATCTTTTGCACGTTTATTTTGTACGCTGAGACCTTGCCGAAGTCCTTTATCAGTGAAAGCAGGTTTTTGACAGACTCTCTTGGATTTTCATTCTTTTTT
>CAUYQG010027571.1:0-12791 GCA_963574415.1 Tarsius wallacei
TCCCCATGAACCAAAAGTAGATGAAAAATTATATGTGGGCCAGGTGTGGTGGCTCACGCCTATAATCCCAGCACTTTGGGAGGCCAAGGTGAAAGGATTGCCTGAGCCCATGGATTTAAGACCAGCCTGAGCAACATGGTGAGACCTCATCTCTACAATAAATCAAAAATTAGCCAGGCATGATGGCGCATGCCTGTAGTTCCACCTACTTGGAAGGCTGAGGTGGAAGGATCACCTGAGCCCAGCAAATCGAGGCTGCGGTGGCTGTGAGCAGTGTGCCACTGCATTCCAAGCATGGGCGACAGAGTGAGACTCCAACTCAAAAAAATTGGCCAGGCTCGGTGGCTCAGCCTGTAATCTCAGCACTTTGGGAGGTCGAGGCAAGTGGATTGCCTGAGCCCGCGGGTTCAAGATCAGCCCGGGGAACTTGGCAAGACCTTGTCTCTACGATAAAATAAAAGATTAGCCAGGTGTGGTAGTGCATGCCTGTAGCTCTGGCTACTTAGAAGGCTGAGGTAGAAGGATCACCAGAGCCCAGCAGGTCCATGCTGGAGTGACTGTGAGGGTGCCACTGCATTCCAGCTGGGGCGATGGAGTAAGACTCCAACTCAGAAAAAAAATTTATATGTGAGAGTCATGCACATTTTTCTGTGGAGAAGGGCCTCCATTCTTACAGGGACATGAAGAAGACCTCAAAATGACCTTAAAAAGACAAGGAAGCACTGGTGTGGGGAGCACAGCAAATCCAGCTGACTCCCTCAGGGCTCAGATTTCCCACCTGGCTTGCATGTGGCAACTTTTTAGAATCCTGGGGTAGGGAGCACAGTGAAACTCCCTCCTTGTTCACGTAGGAGACAGAGGCCCAGTGGGGACAGAGCTTTGCTCAGGGTTACACAAGAAAAAGGTAGTAGGACCTGGGCACGGACCCAAGGACTGCAGCCTCCCATACCTCCACTAAAGCTACATCAGCTCCCTTTACTCCTAGTTGTGCCAGAAGCTGTCACTGTCCCTGTCTCAGAGGGTCAGGGCTTTACTGGCAGAGCTGAGCAGCTTGTGGATCCCCAGCCCACACAGTGCCATGGGGGCTGGCCCCGAGCTGTGGGTTAACAAGTGATCAACGACAGCCCAGAAACTGGCCTAGCACCTCCTCAATGGCCTCAAGTAGGTGGGAGCCAGGCCCAGCTGGACAGGCAGGTCTGAGCTGCTGCTAATTATTACCCTGAGCTACTTTAGCCATTGCCTTCCTCTGTTTCTCAAACCTGCTGGCAGAGGCTCCGGGTGTTGCAAAGACTACGGTGGCCCCATTGGTCTCCCTCTGGACCAGAGATTTTTTCCCATGTTTGTACCATAGAGCCTTCTGGCATTCTGAGGAGAAAGGGAACCCAAGGCAAGTTGCAAATAGCATGACCACATAAGCAGCCTTATATTCACACACAGCTGCCCCGAGTATTTTATGGCTGGCCTTTATTTATTTATTTTTGTTTTTTGAGTTGGGATCTTGCTCTGTCCCCCAGGCAGGAGTGCAGTGGCATGATCACGGCTCATGGCAGCCTTGACCTCAGCCTCCTGAGTAGCTGGGGCCACCACACCTGGTTAATTTTTTAATATTTTGTAGAGACGAGGTTTTGCTATGTTGCCCGGGCTGGTCTTGAACTCCTGGGCTTAAGCAGTCCTTCTGCCTTGGCCTGCCAAAGTGCTGGGATCACAGGTGTGAGCGACTGTGCCTGGCCTTATAGTTGGCCTTTAACGGGATCCTGTGGGCTGCAGATACTTCCCTAGAGACTCATCTTCCCTCTCTGTGATGTCACACTCCTGAGCTGGTCCTGAAAAACTGGACATCTGGTCACTCCTAAGAAGCTGTACCCTGGGGAGAGGCTGGCTCAGGAATCTAGAACAGGACTGGATTGGAGATGAAAAGGGGCCCCCAGTCCCCTGCCCTTAGGCTCACAGAGAGCCTGCGTCTGGCCTTCCTTCTCTCACAGACAATGAGAGGAGGCTCAGCATGGTGGGAACGAGAGAGCACGGAATCCCAGAGCCTTGCAGCCCTTGGCACTCATGACCAGCTCGGTGCCCAGCAGGGTTGGGCACTCAGCAAGGGCTGGCCTCCTTCCCTGGGCCATTGGGAGGGTGCTGGAAAGAGGCCACGCTGTTTCTACCAGGCTGCAGTACCTGCTGTCCCCGGCCATGTGCCTAGTGGGGAATTCAGAGTGAGACATCACGTATGGGTGGTATGACATTGGGAAACACTTCATGAAGAGATGAGGTCTGAACTAGACCTTGAAGGCTGGGTAAAAATTGGAAAAAGAGATGCCTTGATGAGGGTATCTAGGGTGAGCCATGCATAAACCAGGCTCAGCATGAGCTTTTCTTCCTTTCTGTGCCAAGTTATTTTCCCTTATGG
The DNA here is from genome assembly GCA_963574415.1 of Tarsius wallacei. Taxonomy (NCBI): domain Eukaryota; kingdom Metazoa; phylum Chordata; class Mammalia; order Primates; family Tarsiidae; genus Tarsius; species Tarsius wallacei. The sequence continues at coordinate 2,402 of CAUYQG010027571.1, forward strand.
CCGGCAGGCCCAGAATATGGTGACTAAATGGAAGCCAGCTCCTAGGCTAGTCTCCCAAGTGTCCTGCTGGGGTTTGTGGGAGAGGTAGGCTGATAGGCTTTGGCTTGGGACTGCCTGGCCTTCTGCTGTATTGGAAGGGGGCCAGCCCTCCTTCTGGGGCAGGAATCCCCTCTCAGGTTCCTCTGGGGATGGTCTGGGACTTCTCAGGTTTGGTGAACAACTGAAGCCTGGCTCAGAATGTGGACTTTAGAGTCAGACCTGCATCTGCATCCTGGCTCTGGCACTGTCCTGTGGTAACCTTTGGCAAGTTATCTCCCCCTTGAGCCTCAGTGTTCTCATCACAAAATGGGCAAAGCAGGCTCACCCCTTGCCATGTGATGCCCCATGATGTCTCGGGACCCTCAGAATCCCCAGTGGCAACAGGTCCCTCACCAGATGTAGCCCTCGGCCTTGAATTTCTCAGTCGCCGTGACTGGAAGAAATAAACTCCTTTCAAAAAATAAAAATAAAATGGGGCAAAGATCACCCTGCCTCACCCTTGAGACTTGGTTCAGCCACATGTTGAGACCCACAGGCACCTTGCAGGAGTCCCCTCCCCTTACCCACAGTCACTGCACCAGGTGGTGGTGGAGGGGACAATAAGGGTAGCTTCATAAGAAGGTGAAGTCTGCCTCCTTTGGTGCTGCTGCCCAAACCCCACGGATCCCCTGTGCCCCCAGTGCCAGGACGGCCCATCAGGGTCAAGGGGATGCAACTTGGGTCCCGGGAGCCTGCTCCCCGCGCTCAGCATTCCCGAGGCATTTCTCATGGGCTGTCACCCCATGCCGTGGCTCTGGCCAGTCCTGGCTTAGTGCCACGGTAAGCATTCACCCCACCATTGCCCGGAGGGGAGCTGAAGCCCACAATGAGGCCAGGGCCTGACCCAGCCGTCTGCCCCCAGGAGTGGCCTGCAGCATCATCCTCATGTACACGTTCTGCACTGACTGCTGGCTCATCGCTGTGCTCTACTTCACCTGGCTGGTGTTTGACTGGAACACACCCAAGAAAGGTAGGTGCAGAGTCCTGGTGCCACTCCCACACCCTTGGCGTGCTCTCCCTCCCACACAGACTCAAGGCGGGGAATGCGGTGTCTTTTAGCTTAACATCTATTCTGTGAAAAGCACTGGGCTAGTCCAGTGTGCGGTTTGGGTCAGGGGTCCAAGCTCCCCAGAGGGCACCGTTCTGCTCCCCGCAGGAGCTCACGTCTAGTCAAGGGTTTGCATGGGGAAAGAATATGGAGCCGCCCCACGGAAAGGGGCTAGGAGTGCTGTGTGGGGTGATAGCCGCCTGCCTCGGGCTTCGAACTGGCTCTCTCTTGTCTGCCTTGTCCAAACTTCCCCCACCCCACTTTTTCCCAACACTGTGTTTTGTTCCCTGGAAGGTGGCAGGAGGTCACAGTGGGTCCGAAACTGGGCTGTGTGGCGCTACTTTCGAGACTACTTCCCCATCCAGGTAAAGTCTCATGGGTGTTTTCTTGGAAGGGTGGGAATGGGTGGGAAATCTGAACCAGGCCTTAACCCACCCAGCCACAGCGACCCCCCCTCCCCCAGCATGTGCTGAATCAAACCATGTGGGATCTCCCACTAGGAGCATTTGTTCATGCCATGCCCTGCTTCGTGTAGGATTTGAGGCAGCCTAAGATATATATAATGCCATACCAGAGCCAAGAGAAAAATCTGGAATTGAGGGGAAAGTACTAGTATTTCAGCCATAAGGGTCAACAAAGTTGACCTTCAGTTGAGGGTCATATTCAGCTGTGAGCTTCCTGGCAGCTAAAGCAAAAAGGGAAACTTGACAGTTATTAGTAGCTTCTTATTGGGAGGAGAAAACTTACTGGCTCATTGGAGGAAGCAAGACTTGTACTGGCGTTTGGATCTAAGAGAAGTTTCACCTGTGGAACCTACAGGATGTAAGAAGCAGGTGTAGGCCAGGTGCCATGCGTGGCTCACGCCTATAATCCTAGCACTTTGGGAAGCGAAGTTGAGGCTGCGGTAGCTGAGAGTGTGCTGCTGCCCTCCAGCCTGGGTGACAGAGTGAGACTCAAACTCAAAAAAAAAAAGAAGCAGGTGTAATAACATACATTATGACCGTTGTATGCCTGCCTTTCAGCAAACATTAAGGGCGAACTTGAAATAGAGGTGATTTATCAAGAGCAGGATGAAGGTAGTCCAAGATGATCTGACCTAGCCAGGGGCAGGACTTGAAGCAATAGGTGTAAGGGACTTTCTTTCCTTCCAGAGGCCTTGCAGAAGTAGCACTTTTCTTAGCACTTGCAGGGGGTGATTCCTGTGGGACTAAGGGCCCAGGCAATGTGATGTTGGGTGAGAGAGGGTGAGCGCCTGGGAGCTGAAGAGGTTGGGGAAGGCTTCTGGAGGAGACGCTTCTGGAAGGCCCCCTGAAAGGATCGGCAGCCCTGAGGAGGCAGAGGACAGTCAGTGCACAGGAGGAGAAGCCTGTGGCGGAGGAGGTGGTGCAGAGGCAGAGAGGAGAGAAGGGGCACCCACTTACTAGGAGCCGTACCCTTCCCCAGGGAGTCTTCTGAAAGGCAGGCAGAAATGCTTTACAGAAGAGGACAGGACACTGAGGATCAGAGTAGCAAAGCTGGATGAGTCTGGTGAGGGGCTGAGCTGAGGTTCCCGTTGCTGTCGTGCGTCAAAGCCTGGGCTCTTCCCACCATAGCTGCTGCCTCTCGGTGCAGCCGAGGCATGGGAATGCACTTGGCCAGGTACTCAGGCTTCCCACAGGCTTAGGAGATAGACACAGGAAAAGCTCAGTGTGACCCTGGGTGAAATGCTGTCCCTCCGGGGCACAGGCTCCCAGGTGCAGCAAGTTTAGCTAAGCTGGACTCCAGGCTTTCTGCCTGCTCACTGTGGGCTGCTCTGGGACCCCCACGCTGCTCTTCTGAGCTCCTCTTTATCTCGGGGCCAGCCCTGAGGTCCTGACAGAGAAAGTGTGGTTCATCAGACTTTCAGTCCCAGCTGTGTCTGACCCCTGCCTGGTCTGCAAGCTGGTCTGGCAAGGTAGAGCCATCTGAGCTCTGATGCGTGTGGGCGATGCTGGTGGATTGGGGCTGACTGGTGGAATCCTGAAGGTTCTCCCTGGAGGGGAAAGACCAGTCTGGCTAGCTCACTCAACACCCCAGCCCTGGCATGCCCTACTGCTGATGTAACCTACAACCCACGAAGACAGTGGGGCTGAAGAGGGAAGGCAGCCTGTGTGAATGTGAAAGTGGCCTGGGTAGTGCCGGGTGGTGTGCGTTTGCTGTTGTGAGTCAGTGAAGGAGACATCTTGGTGTGCTGCCTGGGGAATGGTGGCTGGGTACCCCTACATTCTTCCACTGTCTTTGGTATTGTTGGGGTGGCAGGGCCAGTGCCTTCTGCCCACCCTCAGCCTAAGCTAGGTACTTTCAGGACCTCCCTGCTCCTCGAGGTCAGGGTTTCCTATCCCTTTTCCGACCTCATCTGACTACAGAAAATCCAAGCCTGTTGTTTCCAGAACAATATTGTCTTGTAGGATCCAACCCTCTTATTTTGAAGGTTAAAGAAACTGGGTCCCGAAGAGGGGGCAAGGACTTGTCCAGGCCGCAGTTGAGTATGATGGTAGCGTTAGAACTAGAATCCAGGCTTCCTGAATTTGGGCCCACGTTCTTTTTTTTTTTTTTGGCTTATATATTATAAAGGATATTGCAAAGGATACAGATGAACACTTGTAGGGCGAGGTATGGGGGGAGGACGCGGTGCTCCCGTGCCCTCCCTGGATGCCTCTCTGCCTCTGTCCAGGAACCTTCATATGTTCAGTTACCAGGAAGTTCTCTGAACCCAGTTCCCTTGGGTTTTTTGGAGACTTCATGAGGTCAGCACTCCTTCCCCTAGTGTGTAGGGCGGGTGTAGGGTGGGACCCTCTCTGGGAAGGTTCTTAAGACTCACAGTCAGAAGAGCTGGAGATCAAAGTCCTGCCTTGGGGCAGGTAAAAGAAGGGACAGAGAAGCCAGAGAAGTTCTGCTTCTGAGGCCTGTCCTGAGACCTGCCACGCCCAACAGTGTGTAACAAAAGACTGTGGCAAGGGCTATAGGTGTTATGAGCCAGGAACTGTGGGTCAAAACCAGTATCTATAGCATAACATCCCAGGCCATGCCCTGATTTTCCGCCTGGGATCGCTTACGTCAAAAGAATATACCCTGTCAGTAATAATCAGTCTGGTCCATCCTATTGCATGAAGGTCTCCCAGGGTGAGGCATTCAGAGTTGCAGGTTTCCCTTCAATCCTGTCAGTTCCAGAAGCAGAAGTAGTCTTGATAAACACAACTTCACTTTTCAGGAATCTGGAATGATGCAGCTGAGAGACAACATCATCTTTTGCTCTAGCCTCTTCCAAAGTGTGAATGTAATGTTGGGTTTCCCCCGATTTATAGCCCATTTAGCCATTCCTTTGCTCTATTAGTGCCCAAACTCTTCCACCTTGGAAGGGACATTAGAATCGCCGCTGTGGTGGTCTAGATTGCAGGCATCACTGCTAGGCTACATGTGCCTTCTCCTTGTCCACTCCCATTCAGACATGGTGTGGTACGCAGATGCAGAACTAGTGAGCTGTTTTTTATCGTCAGGCAATGTGACTGCATTTACTCTTAGCCTCAGTTTTGCCAGATGGTGTGAAGGCACAACCTGCCCCCAGCAGGCCCTTAGGAATTCTGACATACAGTTGAAAGCATAGTTACATTTTCTTGCTTAGAAATCATTCCTGCTTCCAGTACTTGTAGCTGCAGCCCTGGTCCTAAGGCCACTGCATCAGATATGAGGGAAAAAATGCCTTGTGTGGTGGTGGCTGGGTGTGGTTGGAGTTGTGGCGGTGAAAGTATTCACCAAGACAGTGGTGAATTAAGAAAGGTAGATTCATTTAAAGGAAGATACGTTGTGAAGGGCATAACAGACAGAGGCAGCATTGAGTGTCTGCTGTCTGCAAAGAGGCAGGGGCCAAAGGGGTATTTTTATAAGAGGTGTATCAGGGTTTAGTGGCTGGGAATTGTCCTGGGGTGGAGGGGAGGTTTGCAAAAGGAAATTGCCAGAGGTTCTGAAGCAGCTGATTGGTTGTGGTGTTTTGTTTCTTTAAGATAGGGTTAATTAACGGCAATAGTTAACGAGGAACAAATGGTTAACTACTTTTTGTTTACTGCAAATGTGTTACAGCTGGCTAAGCAGCCTTTATGACTCCTGCCCTTATCAGTAGGTTTCTTTTTAACATTTGTGAAACTTCATCCTGAGATTTCCTTCCTCGATATTGTTTGCTCAATTGATGCTGGCCTAATTGGGCCTCATATTCCTCCACAGAAAATTTTTTCTTGGAGGTGATTTGGTGAAGAAAGAACAAATTAAAGTTGCTACACCAGTGCGCTCCTCCCTTAGCAAGATTTGCACAGTCACACCAGCATTCACCCCGCTCCCTCTTCCCCAGTCAATCAGAAAAACAGAAAAGTCTAGTGGGCACACTCCTTTAGTCCCACTCATGTTGAGCTTGAGCACACACTCGTGAAGGCATAAGCCTGTCCTTCATGCTCTCGTCTCCCCATTTTAGACAACTAGTGTTCCAATTGCTCATTCTACTCTCAAACGCAGAGGATCGCTTTCTGCCCATTCTTGGTCATTGTGGGCTGTATAGCATGTTTCTTGGTCTGAAAAAATGATGGTCAGCTGCCCAAACCCATGAACTATCTTCTGTTCTGGTTTTTTTTTTTTTATGGCACTCTGAGTATTTGCATTTTCCAAAGGACAAGCAAGGCCCAGTCCAGAATCAGTATCCACTGAGCATTTCTCTGACATCCCCTGAGACGTGGGCATTTCAGGTTTCAAGATCGCTGTATGTCTTCCAGTCATAAGGTTGCTTCAGTTAACGTCCCAGAGCAAGGCAGCAAGTGCCCCTCAAGTATAGATTCTCCAATCCAAGGGCCCAGTAGTCACCGCTGGGAGGTGCTCACAGGATTTTGCCATAAGCCCCATAAATACTCCACATTAGGCTGTCACAGATGGAGAATTTGTCCTCACCAGCACTCTAGCTTCTACTCTGTACTAGGGGGACTCGAGCACTCTGACTGATTCCCATTCAGCATCTTCAATTACTAGTGTTTGATGGGTGGATTTACATGCCTTCTTCTGTCCAATACTAGCTAGGGAAACATTCCCCAGTCAGATCCAATGTCCATTCAAGTAATTCAATCAGGCCGGGCAATGGTGGCTCGCACCTGTAATCCCAGCACTTTGGGAGGCCGAGGTGAGAGGATTGCCTGAACCCAGGGGTTTGAGACCAGCCTGAGCAACTTGGTAAGATCTTGTCTCTACAATAAATTAAAGAAATAGGTGGGTTTGGTGCCACATGCCTGTAGCTACTTGGAAGGCTGATGCGAAGGCTACTTGGAAGCATTGGGAACCTGAGCCCAGCAGGTTGGAGCACAGCAGGCGCCAGCCGGGCAATAAAGTGAGACACCCCTCTTGCCCCCCCCAAATAAATAAATAAATAAATAAATAAATAAATAAAAAGGTTTTGTGTTCCCAGCCAAGGATTGAGCCAAAGAACCCTGGCATAGGTTCTGCTTTCCAGCTTTTTAAATTTCTCTAAACAGCGAGAAATACAACAAACTGGTTTGGAGCCCTTTACTGTTGGGAGCTCACAGGGGTTCCTTTTGGTTCACCCGACCTTTAATAGTGTTGTATTAAGACCTTTGTTTTAACCCCATCCATTCCCATCTTATTAATTCCTTTTCCTAGTAACCACCTAAATATTTCCACCCTGCTAGGACACGTCCCACCACTTTCCCCTTTCTTTTTCCCCTCCATTTTACCCCATCAATGTTTCCTTTATTCATCTTCTTTCTTAATAATAGCCATTTTAAAATTTCCACTTTCCTGGGATAAGTCCTTCTCTTCCATCACCATTATCTTGTTAATGATCCTAAGGTTTTTGTTAGCATCTGTAAGACTCCTAGGGGAAACTGACATAACAAAGTGCATAAAGTTTCTAGTACTGTTCTTCCACTCTGCAGGAGTAATGTCACACGGGTACCCATGTAGAATGGACCCTCTTAGCCATAGCATCTACTATGACCTGGGTCACAGGCCTATTCAGCAGATGAGTATCCTTGTCATCATAAAGCCAGTCCCACAGGGCTTGCATATAGAACATATTTGCTGCTTCATCTCGGGACTCCACTTGGCATCATAGCGGGAGTTGGTCAATCCCCCTTCTCAGGGTGAACAGACTTCACAGTGGCTTTTTGTTCAGTCCACCAGGCTAGCTGTTCCCTCAGGTATGACCTCTGTGTATCTGAACTACATATACCTACCTGCAATTGTTTAGTAGTGAGCTGTGGGTCCTGCATCAACCCAAATTCGCTCTTCCAAAGACACTGCAACCTCAGGGGCCAGGCCCCCCCCCAGTGTTGTCTCTTGCCACTGTGGCCTGGTCCTCAAGCCTCCTGGATGAGTGACCTGATGACTGTTGGTCAGAGTGGGTCAGGCAAGTGTTCCTCCCTGTCTGATCTTCAACCTTCCAAAGAACCAAAGCAACCCCTGTGTCCTTATCACATTAAGAAGTCAGCTGGAGGCTGGGCGGGGTGGCTCACGCCTATAATCCCAGCACTTTGGGAGACCGAGGTGAGAGGATTACCTGAGCCCATGGGTTCAAGACCAGCCTGAGCAACATGGAGATACCTCATCTCTACAATAAATAAAAAAATTAGCTGGACCTGGTAGCATATGCCTGTGGTTCTAGCTACTTGGAAGGCTGAGGTGGAAGTATCACTGAGCCTAGCAGGTTGAGGCTGTGGTGACTGTGAGCGTGCCACTGCACTCCAGCCTAGGCAAAGAGTGAGACTCTGACTCAAAAAAAAAGTCAGCTGGGAGTTGGAGCAACAGGACCAAAGCCACCCTGCGCCTGAGGCAGGCTGGGACATTGAGCCCTAACCTGGGGCCAGGGCAGGGCTCTGTCCTGCCTCTTCGGGCCTCAGGCTTCCCTTCTGTGCAGGGAGAATTTGGCCTTGGTGATCTGACATCAGGTCTGACACTCTGCAGGGTTGTGTGACCTTCCTGTCCCACCCCTGCCCTCTCGCCAGTGATTATGTAATGAAGTTTTGCAGCCTTACCTCCCACATCCTCCCCTTCTTGGTGGGGCTCTTTGTACTTTGCCACCAGAGCAGCTTAGCTGGTCCTGAGAGTGATCCTCTTCTGGCAGATGTGGGGCTCATATGTTAGCAGCAGCCACCAAGACTACGGGCCACCTGGAAGAGAAGTGGGCAGGGCCCTGGGTCACCTCTCCCTATAATATGGGCAAGAGCTTTGGAGAGGAGACTCACTGAGCTTAGAATCATCTATCTATCTATCTGCCTCATTTTGCAGATGGGCTCACCGAGGCCTAGAGAGGAGGGACTGTCCCAAAGTCATAAAATATAAGTCAGTAGCAGGACTGGAGTAGGAGCCAGGGCTGTCTGCTTCAGGGCCTATGTTCTGACCCCTGTGTTCCTACCTTGCTCTGCCACCATGCCATGCTGTGTAAGCTTAGGCAAGTCTCTGCTCTTTTCTGGGTCTGGATTTCTCTCTATGTGGTGTAGGGGTGGGACAAGCCTGTCTGAGTACCTTTCCTGTCTGGGGAGGCAGGCTGTGAGGAGTGACTTGCCAGGAATGTGTCCTGGACTCACATGAGCCAGCAGGCCCGGCCTGGGCACCCTTTTGGGTTGGGATTTTGCCACAGGAAACAGTCAGCAAGAGAGCATGGGAACAGGCATGTCAACAGAGCCTTCATCAGCAGTATCCTTCCTCTCCCTCCACAATGGACACTCTGTCCAGCCCTGGGAGAGGGGGGCATGACATGAAAACAGAGCAAAACTGTGTAGGATGCCTATGTCCTCTGGGTACTGCAGTGAGTGCGGTAACCTGCATTGTGCCCCCAGGCACCGCATTTAACCACATGTGTTCCTTCAGATAGAGCCTTGGGGAGAGAAGAAGTGACTGAAAGAGCCAGCTAGGGTCCCACGCAGTGGCACATCTCCATTCCAGCAGCCTAGGGAAAAGCACAACCAGGTGGCCTGGTCAAGACATGTAGGATGATTCTCATGACCTCCGCAGAGGACAAGTAACTCCTTTCTCTAGAACTCCCATTGTCATCCAGGGAATGGCCTAGATCTTTCAGGGCTCTGCCAGCCTGCTCTCTGCTTGGGTTCTTGGTTATCAGGGTAGGCGTGGGCCTGGCCATCAGCACAGGAGCAACTTGCCAAGTTTTCAGCCAGTCCTGGTGGCCTCCAGTTTGCCCCCTCTGGGTCTTCCCCTTTGTGGAAGCTGACACAAGGTGCTTTTGAACTCTAGCTTTCCTGAGCGCTGACGCAGTGACTGGACTTGTTCTGGTGAAATGACAGAGCAACCACCTTGCAAAGTTCGTGTGATGTCAGCCTTTCAGCTCCCCTTGCTGCCCCTGCCCTCGCTCTCGCTCACCTGGATCGGGCTACTGTTCCCACTTACTGGGTGGGTGCTCAAGGTTCTCAAGCAGCTTTACTCTGCCTTGTAAAGGCGAAATAGGAAGAAGAGTACCCATGTCCCAAGCAGTAGGGATGACACTGAGGGAGTTTCGCTGACATTTCCACACACTGCAGTTCCGGAGCTGGCAATGGCACCAGCTGCCCTGGTCTCTCCCCTTCAGGCCTCTGTCACCTAAAGATTTGGATTTCAATTTTCTGAGGCCAGCCACCAGCACCCTTTCCCCCAAAACTGCATACAGGGTCCTTCACTCAGCCAAGAGCCTCTCAAATCTAGAGTCACAGAAAACCCAGGTTCTTGATACCCAGCCAGTGGCCAGGGACTCGGTTTTCACTGGCACCCGTGCAGGAAAGGGGCCCTTTCAAGCACTCAGGTGGGAATGTCATTGACGTCATCTCTCTTGAGGTAGGGCAGCTAAAAAGACCAACATGTTCATACTCTGTGACCCAGGAATTATATTCCTAGATGTTTGTCTCACAAAATCAATCTGATATGTGGACAAAGATGAGGTATTTATTGAAGCGTGTCTAAGAGGGAGCATTTGGAAGCTTTTAAAATGTTCATCAGTCAGGTTTGAGTCAATGCTATGGTATAGCATGGCTGTGTGACAGAATACTAATGCAGTGAGGGAGGGCATAGAACGGAGGGATTTTGATAAGAACACAGTAGCTGTGATGTTTGATAGACCATGACATAAAAACAGTATCAACCCTATATCCTCAATTTGTGGTTTTGAAAAAGAGAAGGGACGCGGTGTGTCAGAATGTTTTATCTAGATGGAAGTATTGCAGGAGCTTCGATTTTGTTTTTGCTTTCATATATATATATATGTGTGTGTGT
>CAUYQG010027572.1:0-10293 GCA_963574415.1 Tarsius wallacei
GTGTGGAAGGTCAATTTACAGTTATTTTAGGAATCACCATACTGTTTTCCATAGAGTTTGAACTAGTTTGCAGTGTAGAAGTGTTTCCTTTTCTCTGCATCCTTGCCAGCATCAGTTGTTTTTTGTTTTATTAATGAAGGCCATTCTTACTGGAGTTAGAGAGTTAGATGGTATCGCAATGAGGTTTTGATTTGCATTTCTCTGGTGATTAGTGAGGCTGAGCATTTTTTCATGGGTCTGTTGGCTGTATGTCTTCTTTTGAGAAGTGTCTATTCATGTCTTTTGCCCACTTTTAAATGGGGCTGTTTGTTTTTTACCCTTTGGCACATTTGAGTTCCTTGTAGATCCTGGATGTTAGGCCTTCGTCAGATAGGAAGTTGGCAAATATTTTGTCCCATTCTGTGGGCTGTCTCCCTGCTCTCTTGAGGGTTTCTTTTGCTTTGCAGAAGCTTTTCAGTTTGATGATATCCTATTTGTCTATCTTATCTCTTATGGCATGGATTTTTAGGGTTTTGATCAGGAATTTCTTGCCTATTCTGATTTCCATAAGGGTGTCTCCTGCATCTTCTAAGATTCTTAAAGTTTGGGGTTTTACATTTATGTCTTTGATCCAGTTGGAATTGATTTTTGTGTACGGTGATAGGTAGGGGTCCTGTTTCATTCTTCTGCACATGGTCAGCCAGTTTTCCTAGCACCATTTGCTGAATAGGTTCTCCTTTCCCCAGTGGTTGTTGTTGGAGGTTGTGCCAAAGATGAGTTGGTTGAGACATTGAGGTTTTGCTTCCAGAATCTCTGTCCTGTTCCATTAGTCTATGTGCCTGCTCTTATACCAATACCAGGCTATTTTGATTATCGTAGCCTTATAATAAAATTTAAAGTCTGGAAGTATGATACCTCCCACTTTCTTTTGCTAAGGATTGTTTTGGCTATTCGTGGTCATGTATGTTTCCACATTAATTTCTGTATTGTTGTTTCCAGGTCTGAGAAGAATGATGTTGGTAATTTAATGAATCTGTAGATTGCTTTTGGTAGATGGATATTTTAACAATGCTGATTCTTCCAATCCATGACCACAGAATATTTTTCCATTTGGTTGTGCCATCTTTGACTTCTTTGAGCAGGATTTTGTTATTTTCGTTAAAAGGTCTTTCACTTGTCTGGTTAGAAAGATGCCAAGGTATTTCTTTCTTTCTTTCTTTTTGTGTGGCTATTGTGAATGGGACTGTGCTTTTTTATTTGGTTCTCTGCCTGTTTGTTGTTGGTGTATAAGAATGCAACCATCGCCGGGCTCGGTGGCTCAGCCTGTAATCCCTCGCTTGGGGAGGCTGAGGTGAGTGGATTGCCTGAGCCCGCGGGTTCAAAACCTGCCTGGGCAACTTGGCGAGACCTCACTTCTACAATAAATCAAAAAATCAACTGAGCGTGGTGGCGCATGCCTGTAGTTCTAGCTACTCAGAAGGCTGAGGTGGAAGGATCACTGGAGCCCAGCAGGTCGAGGCTGCGGTGGCCGGGAGCGGCCACTGCGTTCTAGTCTGGGCGACAGAGTGAGACTCCAACTCAAAAAAAAAAAAAAAAAAAGAATGCAACCATCTTTTGCACATTTATTTTGTACTCTTAGACTTTGCCAAAGTCCTTTATCAGTGCAAAGAGGTTTTTGGCAGATTCTCTTGGATTTTCAAGGTACTATAATCAGCAAAGAGGGATAACTTGACTTCTTTTCCCATTTGGATACATCTGATTTTCTTCTCTTGTCTGATTGCTCTAGCTAGAAGTTCCAACACTATGTTGAACAGGAAGGGTGAGAGTGGGCTGCCTTGTCTTATTCTGATTTTCAGGGGAAGTGCTTCCAATTTCTGTCCATTTAGCAATATGTTGGCTGTGGGCTTATCATAGATAGCTCTTGCTATTTTGAGGTATGTTCCCTCTATGCCTAGGTGTTTGAGGGTTTTTATCAAGAAGTGATGCTGGATTTTATCAAAAACTTTTTCTGCATCTAATGATATAATTATGTGGTTCTTGTTTTTCCATCTTTTGATGTATTTAATTACATTTATGGTCTTATGGATGTTGAACTAGTCCTGTATCCTGGGGATGAAGTCTACCTGGTCATGGTGGATGTTTTTTGAGATGTGTTGTTGGATCTGATTTGCTAGAATCTTGTTGAGAAGTTTTGCATCTATGTTCATCATGGATATTGGCTGGTAGTTCTCTTTCTTTGTTGGATCTTTACCCAGTTTTGATATTATTGTTATGTTAGCTTCATCAAGTGATTTGGGGAGAGTTTTGTCTTTCTTGATTGCCTGGATTACTTTCAATAGGATTGGCATCATCTCCTCCTTGTATGTGTTTTAGAATTCTGCTGGAAATCCGTCTGGCCCAGGGCTTTTTTTGGTAGGTAGTTTTCTTATGTCAGAGTCATTTTCCTGGGTTGCTATTGGTCTATTTAGATTCCTGATCTCTTCTTGTTTCAGCCTTGGGAGGTTGTGTGATATTAGGAATCATTTAGGTTATTTAGTTTGTTTCCATAGAGGTGTGCATAGTAGTCTCTGATAATCAATTGTATTTCTTTGGGGTCAATTGTGACTTGATTTTTTGCATTTCTGATAGTGTTTATTCAGGCTTTCTCTCTCTTTTTCTTGATCATTCTGGCTAGGGGTCCATCAATCTTGCTTATCCTTTCAAAGAATCAGCTTTTTGTTTTATTGATTTTTTTCTATTTTATTTTTGTCTTCTATGTCCCGTATTTCAGCTTTTACTTTAGTGATCTGGATTCTTCTGCTGAAGTTAGGGTTTTGATGGTCTTGCCTTCCAGGTTCGTTAGGTGATTTGTTAGGCTGTCAACTTGTTCTCTTTTTATTTTCTTCATGTGTTTTCATAGAGATATAAATTCCCCTCTTAGCACTGTTTTCATGGTATCCCAGAGGTTTTGGTAAGATGTTTCTTTGTTTTCATTTGTTTCCAGGAATTTTTAAATTTCTGTTTTGATTTCTGTGTTGACCCAAGAGTTGTTCAGCATTATGCTGTTAGTGTCCATGTCTTTGTGGATTTTGGGGGAATTATGTGGGTTTTGATATTTATTTTTATTCCATTGTGGTCTGTGAGGGTGCATGGCAGTACTTCAATCTTGTGAAGTTTGTTTATGCTGTATTGATGGCCGAGCATGTGGTGATAAGTAGAACGTATATTTTGTGGTTGTTGGGTGGGATGTTCTGTAGGTATCAATTAAGTCCATTTGGTAAAGCGTCATGTTGAGGTTCCGGATCTCCTTGTTGATTTTTTGCCTTGATCTACCTAGGGCTGTTAGTGGGATATTTAAGTCCCCTGCTGTAATAGTGTTAGAGTCAATATCTTTTTTTAGTTTACTTAATAGCTGTTTTATAAAAGCTGATGCTCCTGTGTTAGGTACATTTAGTTTAGGATGGATATTTTCTGTTGATGGATCAAGTCTTTTATCATTATGCAGTGGCTTTTAAAATTTTTGATACTTTAAAAGTTGTTTTGTCTGATATTAAGATCGTGACTCTTTCCTTCTTTTGTGATCCATTTGTCTGAAGATTTGTTTTCTGTCCTCTAACCTGAGTTTGTGGGCCTCCTTTGTGGTGAGATGAGTTTCCTGGAGGCAGCAAATTGCTGAGTCATGTGTTTTTATCCAGTTTGCCATTCTTTGTCTTTTCAGTGGTGCATTTAGTCATTTTGTATTTAGGCTGATTGTTGAAATGTGAGAGTTTGTCCCTGGCATAATGCTCTTATAAGGTGATTTTGTTTTCATTTAGCTTTTGAGTTCATATATGTGTATTTTCATTTTTGTGGATATGTTGTATATTCTGCTGTTTTTGTGTTTGTTTGTGATCTTGTGAAGTATATGGTCTTTCCTTAGTTTCTTTGTTCTTCTATGCAGAGAACCTTTTTTAAGACTCTCCTGTAGAGCTGTTCTCAAAGCAGCATATTCTCTTAGGGATTGGATATCTGCGAAGGATTTAAATTCTTCATCACTGGTGAAGCTTAGCTTGGCTGGGTAGGACATTCTTGTCTGAAATTGTTTATTTTTGAGAACATTAAAGACTGGGTTCCAATTCCTTCTGGCCTATAATGTTTCTGCTGACAAGTCTGCAGTAAATCTGACTGGTTTCCTCTAGTAGGTTGTCTACATTTTTCCCTTGCTGTCTTTAGGATTTTTTCTTTTATAACTACTTTGTGTAGGCAAATTACTATGTGTCTAGGGGTTGTTCTTCTCTTAGGATGTCTTGCAGGGTTTTCTGGATCTCTTGTGCTTACATAGTCTCTCTGGCCAGATGAGGGAAATGTTCTTGAATGACCTCATGGAATGTTTGTTCCAAGGTGTTTTCCATTTCTCTTCCTATTTCAGGTATTCCAATCAGACATAGGTTTGGTTTCTTGATAAAATTGCACATCTCTTGGAGAGTTGCCTCTTTCTTCTAGTTTTTTCTATATTTTTAATAAATTGGGTTAATTCTATATTTTGATCTTCCAGCTCTGAGATTCTTTCTTCTGCTTGGCCAATTCTGCTTCCTATGCTTGTCAGTTTGTTATTTATCTCTTGAATGGAATTCTTTATTTCTGTTATTTTTAAGTATGCTTTCTTGAGTCTGTTCAGTTCTGATGCAATTTCATTTTCTTTTAGCACTTGCACTTTTTATTTTAATTCATTCTATCCAGCGATTCTCTGATCTCCATAAGTACCTTCTGGGTACTGTCATTCTGAGAGATAGCCATTGTTTATGCCCCAGTAGCTGTTCTTTCTAGCACTGGCTCTTTTTGTTAGCTTTTCTTCATTTGTAACAGTTCTTTTATCTTTCTCTTTAATTTCATTGCTTGGTGGAAAATGGAGAAGCAGTCACTTCTGATTTTTGTACTCCTCTTTGTCCTTCCTCAAGCTGGGATTCTGGGTTTGTTCAATGATGAAGTAGGGCTGGGGGTGGGGCATTGTACCGTTTCTCTACAGTTTTAAGCACTTCCTAGGGGTTGGGAGGGGACCTGCAAGGATTCTGAACCTATTGGCTGGTCATAGTGTTTGCTCTCTGGTGAGCTCTCCATCACTGCACAATACGACCTTACAGTTGGTTTGCTTGCATAGTTCCTGAGTCCAAGACAAGGTATAAGAGGGAAAAGAGAGAAAGAAGGGAAAGGAGGAGAGAGAGAAAAAAATAGAAAAAGAAAGAAAACACACACACACAAAAAGCAGAAAGAGAAATAGAAGGAAAGAAAAAAGAAAACCAACCAACAAACTAAGCAACCAAATGAGATAATCAAACAAACCTATACCTACCCCAAACAAACAAACAAAAGTTGATAAAGAGTTCTCAGCTTTTATATGTCTCTTTGAGGAGGGGCCTTCCTCTTGTGATGGGTTCTGTGGCCACAGGGATGTTACTGCAGGTTCTCTATTTGCTGTTGGAAGTTATTCTTGCAGGCATGACCCAAGCACAGCTTCTCTTAGCTGGTGGTATGGGGAGTGGTTTTAGGGGAGGGATTTCTGACTTCTAAATCTGTTCCTCTGTTCACCCTGTGTGGCTGGGGGGAGGCTTCAAAGTGTCCCCAGCTGACCCGCCTATGTTCAGCCCTCTCTGAGCACGCTGAATCATAGCCCACCTGAATCACGAGTCTGTGAATTCCTGGGTCAAGGGTGCTGGGTCACTTTAGAACTCACCATCGCTCATCCGCTGTGAGCTGGCGCTGGGTTCTCGGTTGCAGCTGCAGACTGCAAATGCTTCAGTTGGGGGATGGAGCTCCTGGGTCTCCTCAGCTGGGACTCTGGGTGGGTTTCTCTATACATTTTTTCACGGCTACCGCTGCAGTGTCTACTCTGGCACCGCAGGTGGCAGTGACAAGTGGCGTGGGCAGCGGGTGATCCTTGCCGTATTATTCCCTTCTTTCCAGTAGTGCTGCAGAAATGGTACCTGCCTCTGGGCCTCCGAGCATGCTGGGGTCCGAGAAGCTATGCAGGACGGCCACCTAAGCAGTAGGGCTCAGGCCGCTGGCTCCCTTGTCTCCACTCAATCAGACATGCCCACACCCATTTGCCCACACCCCAGCATGAAAACTCATCTCTGCACCCACTCATTTATGTGGAGATTCACGCACTCTGCCTCCATCACCATCGCTCTGGCAGTGATGTTTGAATCCAAATTTTGTGGAGATTTATCAGTTCCAAATGTCTTCCTTTATGTAGTCAAGAGCCATGTTTGTGTCCCGAAATCGTAGAGCACTAGGATTGGGAGAATTCTTGCCGGGACACAGAGGGAGAGAACAGTCTGTCCCATCTGGCTGGGAACAGAGAAAAAAGTGAACGGTGAAATATAGAGCAGTAGCAAGTGACAGGAGTCTATGTTTTTTCTCTTTTAGAGTAGAACCCAGATGAGGTCTTAGATGGTAGGAATATCCAAGTAACTATGGAGGAACATGAAAACATTTAGGGAAGAGTCTACTGGTGTGTGTCCTCAATAAGCCTCTAATATACTCTCCATACTCAGCATGGCCAGCATTCCACAGACTAGATAACAATGGCATTGACAGAAACAAAAATGTGTAAATGAGACAGAGGAAGTCCTTCTGACTTCCTGTGACCCGTAGAAGGGTATATAGGGAATTCAAAGGTTTAACGCACCCCAGGGAAGAGACTAGCTATGGAGAAGCTGCTGTATGCAGGAACCACAAGCAGAAGAAAATGGCTGAGAGAAGGATTTCAGCCAAAGGTAACGTCATGGCGTCCCCAAGTCTTAAATGGGGCCTATGCACTTTAGTGTCATAGTTCAGATAATAGATCCATTCATCTACTTTACCGAAAGAATTAGTGAAGTTCTAGAGTCTCCTATCTCTTACACCTTCTGTAAAGACATAGTAAGCACATCCTACCCAAGATGGCTCTATGTGGAGGTCATCTTGGTGAGTGGAAACAAGAGGATTAAGAACTGAAAGAATGGAACATAGTTTGAAATTGAAGGAGTCTTTCTTGTGTCAACCAGTAAAGGCTGATTATAAATTTGGCTTTTTAAAAAAGGCTTTTAGATTCTCCTATCATTATCAACAAGTTACAGGTTTGTGAGAAGATTAGACTAGTTATAGACTATAAAGCAGTGACATATTTTGTTTTATTTTGGCCAATCTGAGTTTAGTGGGAGTGGAATTTTGACCTTGTTACACATTTAATAATATAATAACCCTATATCTCTTATAAGTATATTCCCAGACAAAGATTACAGGGTAAATCATTTATTTGGGAGGTGACTACTGGAAATACCAGGAGGGCAGACAGGGAAGGTCAGGACATCAATCAACACTGTGTAATTCACTAAGTTCACATTATGGGTAGCTGTTAGGTTGGTGGGTGCAAGCCTGTCAAGGAGCCAATAAATGGGCCTCTCCCACTGCTACTGTTTGCAACTAAGTCAGTATTTCCATACCCACTATGAGCCTGCCATCATGTTCATGACCCATTCTTTACCCTCAAGGGTTTTTTCCTTGTTAACCTGGAGATAGAGCTTATTAACTTTTAGGGATTAGATAGGAAATGTGGGGACAATGTTGCTACTTGACTGAGGTGCGAGAGGCAGGCAAGAGCTATTCTGGATATTCTAAACTCTCTTCCTAAACCAGCTAGACCCCAAGAGCCTTTATTCGGAACACGTTCCCCCAGGCCTTCTCAAAACCGTCTTCCCTGAACTGTGTTTCATTATTATACCTTTAAGATGATAGAAAAATAGTTGTGCAGTTGCAAAAAGGGTAGCGCTCATAAAGGTCTTATAATTTAGGCACCTTATTCGGTATCTTAAATGGAATTCTGGAAAATGTTTCTGCAGAAATTATGGTCAATACAACTAAATTCATTGGATTGTTATAAGTACTAAAAACACTCATGCATATGAAGTACTTAGCACAGGGTTTAGCACTAAGTAAGAGGTCAACCTATGGTGATGGTGGTAGTTATTGTTGTCGTTATTATTTCTTATAATAATAAGTCTCTGTGGTTGTGACTACTTTAAAACTGAAACTGGAGCCGCAATGTGTCAAAAGGCAAGACTATGAATTCTTCTTGATACACAGAATCAAATAATGTGTGCAAATTTTCTTCCAAATAGGCAGTTTTGGGAAATAAGGACAAAAATATATTTAGCTAAACAAATGTGAAATTAACTTTGTCTAGTCAGACCAGGCTTGGAGAAAAATCAAGTGTAAAAGAAACTCTATTTTTTGTGATCTTTCCTGGAGACTCTTTAAGTTCCTACTGTTTGTTGATAGGCCTCTTAGTGGTGAAACACATCTACATGTTTTATTGTGCTAAACTTTCTTATTTATGGGAGTGCCTTTAATGAGAAGGAGAAAGTGGCCAGAGCCATTATTTTTCTGTTTTTTTCATGGTGTTTAATCTTGGTGTCTTCTCTGGAAATAAAGGAAGTAAAAAGAACTAACTGGATGTTTCCAATGAAAGAATGTCTTCTCCTTTAAATGATCACACGTAGCTTTCTTCTAGAAACGGTGAGTGGAGATAGCAAATTTGCTTCTGAATGTGAAATGATGAGAGTAAATACAGTGTGTAAAAAAGGCAATTAGTATTTTATTTAAGACATGTAGGGACTTTCATAAATTTGGGACTCAGGAGGTTAGAAGTAATCCTAGGCTTTCATAAAAAATGAAGATAATGAGAGACTTGTAGAGGCATAAACAGCCAGAGATTTTCATTAATCTATAATTATAAATGAAATATGTTTATATGCTTACTTGTATTTATAGGATTGAATGTACTCATAGGTCAGGAACCCAGGGGAATAAGATCACTTTGATTTTTCCTTCCTTGAAATACCTTGTTTAGCATCATAAGCAATCAATAAGTCAAATTCATCTCTTCATATCTATCTTCTAATATCTTCCCTTTTTTCATGAAGGTGTCTCAGAGATACTTATGGTAGAACTCTGTAAATGGCCTTAATTAACCAAAAAAATGGGTCTACGAACATGGTCCCTACTTCTATGTCTGAGGTCGACCTTCATAAAGAAAGGGTTGGATATAGAGAAATAAAAATGGAATCACTGAACACATACCTACAGTGCTTTTGCTAACTCCATGGACTCTTGTGGAGGAGAGGTAGTGAGGAAAGCTCATCTAAAGATTCACCTCATTAATTCCTTCTTTCCTCTACTCATTCACTTCAACAAGTATTTGAGCACCTACCAATGACCTGGCTCTGTGTTAGGTGCCACGTTTATATCAGTGACCAAGAAGACATCATCTCTGTCATCCAAGAGCTTACATTCGATTGGATTCTCTAGAAAGCCTTCCTGGTTACTTTGGCTCGTATTAATTTCCCTCTTAATAATTTATTTATTCATTTTTAATTAAAACACTTAATAAGTGGTTATTAATTAAATGCCAGGATGGAGATATTGCTAATTCCTGATGGGACAAAGTTAAATTAGGTACCAATTCTACTTTTGTGAAGAAGGTGAACAAGTAAACCAGTTATTTTGCCAAAATGAGAAAAACACAATGACAGAGAAACTCAAAGTGCTAGGGGACAGAATTAATTCTGCTTGAGTAAATCCAAATGTCTTTACAGTAGGAGTATCAGTTCTGTTACCCCTAATTGATGTTCCATAAGAAACAATCCCCAAACTCAGTGCTTAAACAACTACATTTGTTCATAAATGTAAGGGTGCCTGGGTGGTTCTGCTAGCATTGGCTCAATTTACTCAAGTGTCCACCATAGATGAGGGGTAAGTGGCTTGGCTAATCTTGGCAATGGGCTTTCAGATGTTTGGGATCAGCTGGATGTTTGCTGCTCCAGAATAGCCTTGACTTTTTGTCTTGTTTTTGTCACATCCCTCCATCAAGTTGCCTGGACATGGTCTCATGGTGGAGGAAGCAGTACAAGAATGAACAAGAGAACAAGGCCCAGTGTGAAGGTGCTTTTTATACCCTTGCTTGCATCATAATTGCTCACATTTCATTGACCAAAGAAAATCACTTGGACAAGCCTAGAATCAAATTCCAGCCGGGCTTGGTGGCTCAGCCTGTAATCCCGCGCCTTTGGGAGGCTGAGGTGAGTGGATTGCCTGAGCCCGCGGGTTCGAGACCCGCCTGGGCAAGCGAGACCTCATCTTTACAATAAATCAAAAAATTAGCCGGGCGTAGTAGCTCGCGCCTGTAATTCCAGCTACTTGAAAGGCTGAGGCGGAAGGATCGCCGGAGCCCAGCAGGTCGAGGCTGCGGTGGCCGGGAGCGGCCACTGCACTCCAGTCTGGGCTGAACACATGGTCCCCAATGAGAAGAGTGAGAAT